>JBCEWC010000245.1:0-66325 GCA_038996855.1 Solanum aculeatissimum | reverse complement strand
TTTTCTAGAGAAATACAAAAAAATATTTTCGGGGTCAATGGGTGCTCGAGCACCCGGCACGCTCCACGTAGATCCGCCCCTGCATATCCTATCTAATCATCTCAACCCCAATATTTTTTCGGTCTATCTTTACCGCTCCGAGTAACCCCTAAATCCAATCTCTCGCACCTCCTAACATGAGCGTCGATACTTCTTTTCTGCACATGTCCAAACCATCTCAATCTTGCTTCCTTGATCTTGTCTACCACAGAGGCCACCCCAACTTCTACTGAATAGGCTCATTCATAATCTTATCATCCATGGTATGTCTACACATTCATCTCAACATCCTCATCTCCGCAACCTGTACCTTCTGGATATGTGAGTTTTTGACTAGCCAGCACTCCATCCCATAAAGCAACAACTTTCTAACCACCATTCTATAAAGAACTTAAGAATAATAATTTATAAATACAAATACACACAGCTACCCTGTATTTGATTCTTAATTATGCATAGATAGATAAAAGAAGGGATGATTTCAAATATATACAATGAACTAATTTATTTACTACAAATATGATCCTCTTTTATTTACATAAAAAATGTACATGACCATATGATATGACTTGCCAAAAGTCATAGAAAATATACACTGACTATACAACGTAAATTACTTATACATGTGCTATACACTAAATATACATTATAATATATTAAAAAAACTCAATATAATTTTACTATACATAAAATATACACTAACTATACATACCTATACAACGAATGACCATCTTTTTTGTTAATTATTTTGCCGAAAGGCCATGCACTGTGATTTATCCCTAAAAGAAGACGGCAATTAATCTAACAACAAATAACGTGAATGAATATCTCACTCAATTTTTACATGGCAAACTCAGATATTATTGAGGCTTGTAATAAACTTGATCATTGCCGTTAATGAAAAAAGTTTTCCCAAAGCACAGAATGTAACAGAGAAATAACAAACTTAGCTAGACTACTATGTACTACTTTATTACAAACAAAGACCAAATCTGCCTTTGTATGTAATGTTCATTGTAGATCATCTATGATTTCACACGAGTTCTTTGAAAATGAAGTAACATAAAGATAATGACATGCAAAACCCAAGTTCAATATGTAAAAAACCCCATCAACAGGGCATAAATCCGATGACATAATCTTAAAATAACACGCTAAAAAGACCTCCTACACCAACGTTTTTCAAGCTTTTATTGAACAAATCTTGAGACAAATAGAAAAGACTAGCACCCTATGACCAGTAAAAGACAGTAAACCATCCTGCAAAAACTCATCATCAACACAGAAATCAAAAAGAGGGCGGAAATTGAATATTGTCCTAGTACTTGTAGTCCTTGACGTGAAGGCTCTCGGAAGCACCCTCGCTCAAGTTGGAACTACCAGCGTACTTTCCAAGGGTAGCCTCAGAGTTGGCTTTGCACCTTGTGAGAAGTGCAGCTTGGGCCTTCTCAATATTCTCCACCTTTCCTGACCAGGCCTTGAGGGTGCTCTGCTGGAGAGCACGTCCAAAGGAGAATGAGAGGCTCCAGGGCTTCTTGGTCTGTAGTTTGTTCATGGCATTGAGGTTGAGGGTGGCCTCTTCCTCACTCTGACCACCAGACAAGAAAACCACAGCAGGAACAGCTGCTGGCATGGTTCGCTGCAAGGCACGTACTGTATACTCTGCAATCACTTCTGGTGCAACTTTAGGGGCATCAGATCCGGGAGTGACCATGTTGGGCTTCAACAATGTACCCTCGAGGAGGACATGGTGGTCATTGAGGGCCTTGTAGCAAGCAGCAAGAACGCGCTCTGTGATATCAGCACACTTGTTAATGTCATGGGATCCATCAACAAGGATCTCAGGCTCAACAATGGGGACAAGACCGTTCTGCTGGCAGATGATAGCATATCTGGCAAGGCCATTGGCATTGTCATTGATAGCAAGCTGGGATGGCTCGTTGGCACCAATCTTGAGCACTGCACGCCATTTGGCGAACCTAGCACCAGCAGCATAGTACTTTTGGCAGCGTTCTGCAAGGCCATCAAGACCCTGGGTAGTTGTCTCACCATTGGTTCCAGGAAGCTCTACGGTACCCTTGTCAACTTTAATTCCTGGAAGGACTCCAGCCTCCTTCATGACATCAACAAAAGGCTTGCCTGTAGATGCAAGTAAAAACTGTCAGATTCTCATTATGTAAAACAACAAAAGGGCAATTTCCAGATAAGCTAAAGATCATTAATCCATTTTCACACATGAAAATACACATTATAATTCATATAAACATACCAGCTGCAGTCTTCTGATAAAGGGTTTCCTCAAACAAGATGATTCCGCTAAGGTACTGAAGAGCACCAGGTGCACAGAAGAGCAGCTCCCGGAGAGCCCTCCTGTTTGACTCATTATTCTCAACATTAATGCTAGATAGACGCTTGCCAATTGTGCCAGTAGACTCGTCAGCAGCAAGGATACCCTTACCAGGGGTACCTATGTATGCAGCATTTTTAATCAGCTCATCTGCATAAATTCCAATATACATTGTATATTAGCAACAAACAAGGTAACTGACACAGAATAATAAATAAAACACCATTAAGAACAGAAATTAAAGCATCAACAACAAAAGGTAGGCACATTGACAATGATAAATCAGTTAATGAATAAACACCAATTAGATGGAAACAACATTTAGAATAAACAAGGCAGCCGATAAGTCATCAAAGGGTTATGAATATTCTTCACGGACAGGACATATCATTCGAAGAAAGAATTTTCAGATTAACAACACACCATAGAGCAAAGAAATCTAACCAGCTGGGAAGCATAAACTTATAATCGTTGAGTGAGCTGCAGACAAACTATATAGCAAGGAACTAAGACTGGAGGGAATGACCCAAAAAGAAACATAAATATGCTTTCCACTTAACGCCATTCAATCAATAAGTTTATTAATGTCCTCCAAGATGTCAAGTGACAACATAGACGGACATATCAAGGCAAATGGCTTTCCACTAAGTTTATCAGGACCAACATAGACAGGTAAGACAGCCATATCAAGGCCCTTTAGTTTAATTGTTCATTTCCATTATTTTCAACAAGTCACAAAAGGTTAAAAAAAAGCTTTTTTACACCAAAATGCAACTAATTTTCGCTTATGATAACAGATTTCACACACAATATACAATGAATCACAGCATTTTTTTAAAAAGGAAACAAATACAGAAGAAATACAAAAATTACGAGGATACGCATTTCAGGAGCAGTCAAAATCTTCAGAACAGCATATCTAACAGAGTCACAATACTAGCATATTCATTTGAGTAGTACATTACATTACCTCTATGGAAAATAGAGAGCACGTCAATTTAACGAGTAAAATCAAACCAGAGAGTAATATTCATGCAACAAATTATATTTCTTTTAGTCCGAATGCATAAAGAAAACTGACTTCAAGCGTCAACACTCTCTCACGTAAGAAACCTCGCCAATGAAGGGCTAAACAAGTAGATCAAAACTTCAACGAAACAAAAAAAGCACAACTAGAAATAGATCTGAAAACAAAATCAGCGAAAACCGAACCAGATCATTACGATCTGGGATCTACACAGATTTTGGATCATAACAAGCAAGGTTAAATCAACTGATAACAAAATGAGTGGGAAATTTTACCGGCGTATTTCCCCTTGTAGCACGACATTGTTGTTGACGAAGATGGTAGAAGAGAAGTTTAGTAATGAAGGAAATGGAAGATTTGGGGAAAAAATTAGGTTAAAATATATAGTGTAAGCATCGGTTTAATCGCTAAACCGCTACCCCTTCTGCACGAAACTAGCGGCTGGCTTTTTGACTGCTTTGACCTTTTTGCCCTCTTTGCTTGGATGATTTAGGTGTCTTGTTCCATAATATATCATATCGTATTGTATCGTAATTTATCATTTTAGTGACTATAATATTTAAATATATTGTATTGTTTTATATCATTATATAATGTCATATATTCATAATTTGAATGATAAACGTACAAAAAAATTGCACGGTATGGAATAGAGTTATCGTGAATAGATAGGGTAAAAATAATAAAATAGAGTTTTTAAATAGTAAGTAAAGACAAAATGAGAACAAATAATTAAGGTAATGATATGATGACATTAAATCAATCGTTACACAAAATGAATCTTTTCGTTGTTACCTAACGACGAATTTAAATGATATAACCAAAATAAACATTGTGTTTAGACTGGCAATACAATACAACGGATAACAACCGTCCAAACAAGGTGTTAAGCACAGTCAAATCCAAAATGTCAAATTAAAACACTTTATCATAAGTAATATTCTCTCTGTCTGATAATTGTTGTCTATTATTAACTTGGTACATAAATTAAGAAGTTATAAATTGGATAGAACAAATTTTACTGAATATCTATTTTTAATATAATGAACAAGTAAAGACAGAGAGAAAATATTTAATTGAGATATACTTTAATTTGAATGTTTTTATGAAATATCTTAATGAATTTGAGCGTTTAAAAAAATGAATCCTGACATAAAATTTTAGGATGAGATAATATAATAAGAGTTTAACTTTTGTGCACTCTCAATGTATAAAATTTTATATACCATCAGGTAATATAAACAATAAATATGATAACTTATTAAGTAATTAATGATATATCTTTTTAAATATAATTATAATTATGGCAAAAGATAGAAAAGGCAAGTTGAGTACTTTTTTTGTTCTGAAAGAATTAATTCGTAATCTTCTTAATCAATTTGATTTTCTTTTCTAAATTTAAATTTTTCATGATTTTTCTCAACATCATTTCGAAATCAAAAGTAATTCTTCAATTCGACAAATAATTTTTAGTTATAGTTGCTTTTAAATTTAAAATTACGGCAAGTTACGATTCGGACAAACAAAAAACAAAGCATTCAAAGAAGCAACTACTTATTATTGTGATTCCAGAGGTTGAAAACTTGGAATATTCTAAATATTTTAAAGATCGGATAATTGATAATTATGTCTGAGCAAATTCACAAATAACTTAAAATCATGATCCATGCAATGAAAGAAAACACAAAAATAAAGACATTGAACAAGAAGATAATATTAATATAAGATATGTAGAGTCAATTGACTTCAACTTTATTGACAAATTTAAATCATTATTCTGTGACTCACTATTTGAGATCTCTAGAGAGTAATCCACGCAGATAATAAAATAGTGAATTGTTTATAGAATAAGTAATTAAGAGATCGAGGAAGATTGGACAACTTTGAAGAAGAAAGGGGTGAGGGGAAAAATATTAAAATTCTTGAAATAGAATATTAATTAAAAATAAGTTAATAACCTGCTATAGCAAATTAATATTACCTGATAGTGTAAAAAAAGAATGCACTGACAATGCATATAACTTAAATTCATATAATAATTAATTGGCAAAATGTAAAAATAGGAAAATTTGATAGACCTCCAATCAAGTTTAGTTTTATAACCCTAATCTTCTAACTTGCAATATTAATTATGTGTACATACCTTATTTTATTTTTTATAACAATTCTTTAAAGGGAAAAGGGTCAAAAATGCCCTTGTACTATTAGAAAGGAGCAAAAATATCCTTAGTTTATACTTTGGGTCATTAATGCTCTTGTACTATCAGAAATAGGTCAGAAATGCTCTGATACTAACGAAAAAGGATAAAAAATGCCCTTGATTTATACTTTGATCCAAAAAGGCCCTTGTCAATGATACTTTGGTCCAAAAATGACGATAAAGGGATTTTTGAACCAAAGTATTGACGATAAGGACATTTTTTTAATTAGTAAAATATTTATCTTACTTCAATTTGAGAAAAAAAAAATATTTTTTTATTTATTATAATTACTATTTTTATTGTTATCTAAATAAAAATCAATGTTTGGTTTAAAAATTACTGTTTAGTTTACTATGATCTTATATTTATGACATATATTATTTGCTACAGAGGTACGATATTTTATTTTAATTGATAAAATGAGATTAAGAAAATAATTATTTTTTTACTTTTTTATTAGTTAATGTGATTTAAAAATAACAAAATAAGAAAAGAATTCTTTAAAAATAATTTTTTAATTAGAAATACAATATGTTTAAAAAGAAAAATAAATAAATATATATATATATATATTCATTTAAAGAAGGATATTTCTGACCTATTTGGTAACAATGACGACATTTTTTTACTAAAGTATCATTGACAAGGGCATTTTTGGACCAAAGTCTAAATCAAGGGCATTTTAACCCTTTTCCATTAGTATTAGGGCATTTTTGACCCATTTCTGATAGTACAAGGATATAAATGACCCAAAGTATAAACTGAGGAAATTTTTACTCCTTTCTGATAGTACAAGAGCATTTTTGATTTTTTTTCCCTTCTTTAAATCCATGCATTACAAGACTAAGAATTTTTTAGAGATATTATATAAAAATAATTTATTTTATTTATAGATTGAATATAAAAAGTAAATAAGAAATTTATTTATTTTCATTCCAATTGAATAAGCCGTTATACTCAAAATTTCAAACGATCTAGAGCTAGATTTAACTAAAATTAACCTGTAGCTTTAGTCTTGATTAATTGAATAATTAGTAGTCAATAGCCCAATATAATTTAAATTATTAGAGGCACTTTTTAGAACAATTTTTAGAAGTCAAAATTAGAGGAATTAATTATGCAATATACTTGTCAACATTCCAGAAGCAGTACAATTGGAAACATAATTTTTTTTTCTACTTTTTAGTTTTTATTTGCACAAAAATATTGACCATTTGTAGATTTAGAAGTCATAGTCTGATTTTGTGCACCAAAATAATATATATATTTTTAATAATATTAATCTTTTATTCCAGAATCAACAACTCATGTAAGTGATGATTAATTGATTAATCACTCTTTATTCACAATCTAAACAAACAACCAATAAATATATTTAAGGCCAAAATCTGATGATAATTGAAATGATCAAGTGAAGACATAATATTTACTAAATTCAGATCGTGCATTGCAGGACTCAATTCAGGAATGACGCTTCCAACATGATTTTCTTCGTATTCAAGACTCAAACTCGAGACTTTTTATTAAAGATAAGACAGTCTCACCACTACACTAGAACTCATGTTGATTCCTCTCGCATATATCCTAAGGGTAATAAGATTGATGATAAAAAAAGATAAATGAGTAGGTAAACATAATTAATTTGATTTTTGAGAGTAGTTATATGTTTCCCAATTAATTTCCTCCAAAATAAATATATGAATGATTGGATTTTGTGATTATGCAATATGAAGTTTCATTTAAACAACATTAGGGAATGATTAAAAATATTTTCAGTTGGAATTTCATGAATAATATTGACACAAGTTTTTTTTTTTTTTTTTTGAAAAAAGGTAAAGGAAAAATAATGTTGAGAGTGGGATTTGAACCCACGCCCTTTCGGACCAGAACCTTAATCTGGCGCCTTAGACCAACTCGGCCATCTCAACATGTAATTTTCATTCCCTCTTGCATCAATTTAAATTAAAAACAATCTTTTTCTCAATAAATTTAAAAAAAGAAAATTCTTGATACTTTTTCATAAGTTACATGGATTAAATGCATCTTTTCAAATTAGAAAATCATTGAAAAAACTATCCTTCAAATTGAAAAAAAAATTATAATAATAATATAACCAATATAATATGATAAATGGGGTCTAGAAAAATAATATGTACACAATCTCATATATTTATTAAGGTAGAAATATTATTTTTGATAGATCCTAATAAATAAAATACTATATGCTAAAAAGTAATTTTAATTTTAGAAAAAAGTTTGTGTCTCATATACATCTCCTTTGACAAATTTTACCCACACCAAAAAAGAAAAAAATCTTCAATTTGATTTAATTAAAGATATATAAGAAAGAAGCTTTGGAATGATTACTACTTAATTAATTACATAACCATTTTTAAAAAACTACTAATTACTTAGCTTTATTTCACAATCATCTATTGGGAATTCTATTATGACTACTTTTTTCTTTGATTATGAAAAAAATCAAATACGCAATGAATGTATTAAGAGATTATTTTTATACATAAGAGATCCCAAAAAGTCATTTTAAAAAAAAATTATTTTATAAGTGGTCAAAAAATCTTGATTCCTCTTGAATTAATTTTCGCCTGTAAATATAAGATATCAAGAGAATAATAAATAAGTGAGAAAGTATTGTAGAGACATTTCAATGCTTTTGATAGAGAATGGACCGATGAGGACGAGTTAAAAAAAACTGATAGAATTTTAAAAGTAAAATATACATAACACCTTAGATGAAACTCGTATTGAAATACTAACACTTAACATCACAAACCATTTTCTTGGTCCTGTATTAGTTTTGACTTTTAGCAAAGTATTATAAAGTGGATATTCTCAATAAATTCGAAATGTCATGGATGATTCAACGTTAAAATGGAATTCACCAAACTAATTAAGGTATTTTTGAAAATTATTTTATTCAACAAACAAATCTAATTATCTTGAGTCATAAAAAATTAAAAAAGAAAAGTAGTATTTCATCTGTCTCAATTTATGTCACACATTTTTTTTAATTCATCTCATAAGATTATTATCTTTTTTCATTATTGAAAAGAATTAAACTCTAAAATTTTCGTTTCATCATAAATAAAATAATTTATAATTATACAAATTTTAAAAATCTCTTTTTTTAAACGTTATATCAAGTTAAATAATGTTACATAAATTAGAACGAAGAAAATAACAGAATAAAGTTATGAATGAGGGATCACATATCCTTTTTCCTTTTCTCAAACTTCATCTTTATGGCACCTTAGAATTATAAGTTTGGCAAATTGTAAGTGTTAAGTCTCCCTAATTTTAAGATTGTCTTATGCAAGTTTAAGTGAATCTAAATATTTAGCTTTTATTTATATAAATGTTAAAAAAATTACTAAATATTTTTGAAATATTTGATGGTAGATTTAATCATTACTATATATTAATTTAAAATTATTATAGAAATTTATAAATTTCAAATTTGTCTCATTCAAGCATGGCAATGTTAGATATCGAGGAGCAACAAAAATGTGTGATATTCTAGTTTAGAATAAAAGTTTCACATTGATAAAATATATGAGGGATATTAACGAGTGTAGACATCAAAATTTTGTAGGACTTTATAAGATGAGTCAGATTTCAGTGAGAGTTTCTTGGAAACTACTTTATCTAAACCCTAATTCATGTCTATATAAAGGGTATTACATTCCCTTGGAAAGACATCTCAAATATCCCATAGACAGATCTAAATATGATGACTTAAGGAGGTCAAATTCATCCTACGTTTGGGAAATACGCCACCACCGATCCTCGAATCATAGAGAAATCTAAGGAGAGTCATAGAGAAATCTAAGGAGAGAAGAATCAAGAGACAAACAAATTTGTACTCACATTGTTTATCAATAAAATTATATTTCTTCATATTTTATATGTTACAAAAGATCGGTAAAAGAATAACATATGAAATAGTAAATAAAATATAAAATATCTTTATAAAGTTATTTTTTCCATTCAAATTATAATAAGAGATTGTTTTTTCATACTTGTATGATCTATAACACAATATATATAGTAATAAAGAAAACAAATAAATTAATTGGAAGCAAATTTACACTTCTAATTTTATTTGGGAACTTATCTATATATACTATCCTTAGAAAATATTTATCATTTATAGCAATACAGTTCTAATACATATATAATTCACTTTTAATATATAATGCATACTTTTTTTAAAATCAAAATCTAAGTCTAATATATTTTAAGGCACTTATCATTTTAATAATTTTAATACATCTTTTATACTGTAATTCATTTATACTACATGCATAATTCTTTTTTAATATATAGTGTAGTTTTTTTTATAATACATATATAATTCATTTTTAATACGTAATACAATTGTTATAAATGATAAATATTTTTTAAATTTAAAATATCTAGATAATAAATAAAAAATCAATTAATATTTTATAAAAAAGATTTAAAAAGGTAATTATTCCAATTTTATTTGTCAACCATTTGGCAGATTTCATTTATGATTTTAGTTGACTCCCATTCTAGAAATAGCAAAAACTTGACCATTCTTTATGCTTATTTTTAAGCTTTGTACTTTTCTTATCTTTGCAAAGATATTAAAAAATTATACGAAAAATATTTATTTATGTTGTAATTTTTCTAGCATCAATTTGATGAAAAAATATATCTTAAAATGCTGATTAAAATTTATATATATTGACTATCAAAAAATAAAATATGATAAATATTTTAAGACGACGGGAGTAATTATAAGAAAGAAAAAAAGTTTTTTTTTCAATTTGTCATTATTCCTTTTCCATGATGTGACTTTTTCCAAACTATTTAGTGCCATTCTCTCTAAATTCTTGGTTGTTATTTATACAACTTCTTTCACCTTCACTACTATATATTATATTCCTATCTTTAAATATTCCCTAATTTCTTTCTCTTACCTCACACAAGAAAATTAAAAAAAAAAATAAAAAAATCCAAATGAAGCCTATGATTAATTTCTCTCTAATTTCATTTTCATTACATTACTACTCATTTCCCAAGAAATAAATGCTCGTTTTCTTCCTACAAGTCATCGAGGTACCTTAGCAACGAATAATTTCTATCGCTAAACAGTAAATTTTTTGTAATAATTTGATTAAACGATGAATTATCAAAGAAATTATTAAATACATGCTATTTAGCGATAGATCAGCGATGAATTTGTTGCTAATTACTTCCCTCTTTCTTTCCTTTTTGTTTTTGTGTTAGTGTAGTCCCTTTATTTATTTTGTAAAGGCTATAATTAAGGTCCATTTAGATCTTATAATTAAAGATAAATTATCATTAATGATGATTATGCTTTTTACAGAAAATAACAAGATTGTAGCTAATGAGATTATTCATTCAATTTCCACACAAGAAGAGGATTTCACCGACGTAAGTCCTTTTAATTCTTTTATTTTCACAACTTTGGTTTTGCTTTAAGTCCTTTTAATTTCGCTATGCGTAGGGTCCGAGAAAGAATTCGACCATAAAGATCTATTATATGCAGTCTTATCTTACATTTCTGTCGGAGACTTGATTAAGCTATTGAATTGTTACTTTGACTTTGCAACATGGTATTTAAACATAATTTAAATAACTATCGCTTTAGAAAGTCAAGGCCCATAATAAATAGGGGCAAACAACTTAGTAAAAGATTGCCTTAAATTTTTTATTTTTCTTAATGAACGTGAAAAGAACTAAATCGACACTTATTTTGGAACCGATTAAATAAATGAAGTCACATACTTTTAATTTTAATAGAATATTTTTCTTTTTTAGTAGTATTATTTTTTAATATATTGTTCTTTATGGTTCTTGAACAGCTCATGGGGATGGAGAAATGTGAAGAGAGAGATGAAGTTTGTTTAAACAGAAGGATGATAGCTGAGGCTCACTTGGATTACATATATACTCAAAATAAACCTGGATCGTTTGGCGTGAGGGATAAAAACAAATAGTGATGGGATAAAAAATAGTAAAAAGATAAAATTTTAGTTTGTTGTTTGGTTGTCAAGTTTGGGATAACTTATCCCACCATTTATACCATACTGATGGGATTAGAATAATTAATCCAGGATAACTAATTCTGGGATAAGTTGTTCCCAACCAAACAACTCATTAAGGGATTAATAATCTCTCTGATAATTTAACTATAAATTAAACTACATATAAAACATATAGAAATTTAGATATGATAATTTATACCAACAAAAGTATTTTGATTAATATTTCATAAGATGTACTATTTGTTTATTTAAGAAGTCATAAAATTGTATATTTGTCCATCTTTTGTAATAGCCCTTCAAATAAATTGTTCTTTAACATAAATTCTTTAGAAACTGAAATCATATTCAAATATATATTGCAATTCACCATAAAAAAAAACCCTTCATAGATAGTTAGTCCTACCATACCTTTCATGTTTATCCACCCACCGTAAACGATATCAACAAACATGAATCACGAATTAATATAAAAAAATTATCATTAAGGAAAATGATGCAATAGCTTCAATTAACGCAAGACCCAAAATAGCATAATCAAATAATTATTTTGACAATAATGATTTCTCACTACCGATATCAGCCCCCACAGAAGCAATTAAAACATCTTATGCACCCATTAAATTTGCATGCACCTTCAGTTCTCCCCAATTCAAATGCATGCAAGCCTTACCACTACCTCAGAGAGATAGAGAGGTTGTTTTCGGAAAACCCTCGTCTAAAGATAGCATGACAAAGCATTTAAAAAAAGGAGCAGCAACTGCAACAAAATAATACAATAATCAAACTGCTAGAAACACCACATAGCCACAGATAGTAAGAATTCATAATTGGATATCAGTAATCAATCCACTACAACTCAGTTGCAACTGATTGGAGTCGGCTATATGAATAATTATCTATTTTGATTTCGCTGTCTATGACCATCAGCTTGAAACAGCATCAAGCAAGACTTCACAAGGAGAGTGCATCCCAAGTTTAACTAAGCTTTCATCTTACATCCAAAATACACATAATACACCATCTATAAGAAGCGATAATTGCATGAACACCCAAATAAAGAGAAGAAATTCCAACTATTTTGCAGCCTCTGATCAGTGACAAGATGTAATGCTCATAGAGAAGGTGATATACAGCAGCTTGCTTAGGGCATACTCTGATCTGCAGTCCAAATGGAAATGCAGCTCCATGATTTTGGTTCGATAGCAACAGTTACTCAGCAGCGGCGAAGCTATGATTTCAGCTCTATGGACTCTGAGTTTTAGAACGACAACTTCAAGTGCCAATAACTAGCACTTGGGTTCTAAATTTACTGTGTACATATTTTATGAATTTTCTAAGACATACATTGTTTAAGCAAAGGCTAATGGGTTCAGCCGAACCGCAGATGGGCTTCCACCTCCACCATGATGCCAAAAATGTATGATTGTCGTCTCATTATCACTTAAAGGAAAGCCTAGAAGAGGCTCAACAAGCAAGATACACAAGCAGTGCAAGTAAATTGTACTGAACCGGGATCCCTTGAATTAACGTACCCCAGTGCAATTCCTTTTAATCCAAATCTAGAAATCAGGCTTCCATCTCCTGCAAATTGAACCAGTACGTCAAGTAATGACAACAGCTCAATCAAGCAAGGAAGTAATCACAACTATGATATTCATAATAAAGCAAGTTGGCAAGTCCTAGGCATAATAGAAGGAATGATAATCCCAGAAATTCTCTGCAGTAAGATTCCTCTAGTTTATGTCAGTCCACTGAGTTTCAGTTTTCAACTTAGACCACAGAAGTTATCCATTTAGAGAACTCACCCAATATCTTAACCAATAAGCCCCAAGAACTGAATCAGAAGATAAAAACAAAGACTTGAAGTAAGGGAGCTAACCATTTGAACCTCAGTTCAGACACTTAAGAGAATCATATTCAAATAGAAGCAGAGTTAAAACCAGAATATCAACATCATCCGTTAGTAAACCCACATATATCCTAATAGAAATAGATATTCTGTACATTTAACTGTACCTGAGGCATGCTGACATGACAAATCTGTCTTTATTCAGTACTCCTTCTGTCCCATTTTAATTGAATTTGTGAGCTAATGCACACATATTAAGAAAAACATTCACAAACAAAATTCACATCATACTTTCCACTATTGCCCTTTGTAAAATCATAAATATGTAGTGTAATTTATCACCTAGAAAATATAAAAGTTCAATAAATGAAAGGGCAAATATGGAAAAAGTTACCTTGAACTTTGAACAGTTCAAATATTTTGAACATTGGAAAAAATCTCATCAATTCAATTAATTTGAGACAGAGGGAGTAGCATATAGTGAAATAACTCAACAAGCTTATTTATGATAAATAAAATCAAACACCTAAGGTCACAAAAAATCCAACACAAACTATATGACACCCTTTCACCGAGTCGATTTTCATTCAACACAACAATTATCCCCATTTGTCTATCTATACACAGTTCAATCAAGCACAAAGATGTTATACTTAATATAGTCAATACATACAAACTAAATCAGACCAGTCACTAGAAATTGAATCTACACAACCATCCTCATTTATTTAATCATTTTATAGATCAGACATGTCAAAGAAAAACTTATGGTTACCATTGACGTACCAGTTTTATATCATCCTTAAGCATCAAAATTTTGAGAACTTCCTGATATACAGTTCTTGTGGACTATAGAATTCTGAATACCGCTTTTGTTCGATGAATTATTCATGTAAACAGCTCCTTTGAACATCCACTTGTCACTCTCTTCATCATAAGAATCTTCAAAAAACTGACCACACAAGAAACATATACACTGACTTTCATCAGCAGGAACCATAAACTCAGTGCATTCTGATAGTTCGCTAGATCCTCCAGTTGGTCCTGCCAATATACCACAGTGTGGGACGTTACTGGTTCCAGCAATCCATTCCCCAGAAGTTAAATACCACCTCCTTTCACTATGCAACAGTTTCCCATCTGGATTCCTTAACGCGTGCCATTCCAAGTGTCTATCAAGTCGCACTTGGAGCTTAAGTCGAAGACCACATATGCCACATTGATGCGGCACGTCATCAAGAAGTTCACTGATGACACCAGGATTGGACTCCCGAATTACACTGGGTTTAAATGCAACTTCTCTCTTTTCTTTGTTGTACTGAGGCAACGCATCAGGGATTTTAGCCGCAGGTTTAGAGAGAGACAGCTCATCCTTTGGAGAAGAGAAAGTGGGTGAGGAAACTAGAGCAGATACATCAGGAGTTGAACTGATGCTTGCAGGAGGACTCTGGAACAGAGTTTGTGGAGGTGTAGGAGGAGGCGTTGAAGTTGGAGACTCCTCCTTTGACACAGATATCAATCCCTTTGCCACCAACGAACTCAAAAGTGTTGCAACAGGATTAGAAGCAGCATTTACCACATCTGGAGCCTGCAATGATTGCCTACCTACCAGAGTTGGAGCAGGGTCAGGTGGCAGTCGTGGTCGTTCTCCATTTCTCTGGGAATAATTTGGGAGGTTTGAAGCATTTCTGTCCGATTGTACACTCGCAACAGAAGGTGGAGTCGTTGGTCCAGATGACAAGAATTGATTAGGAAGACCACTTGGTAAAGGAGGCTGTGCACCAGCTTGGGATGACAGAGGCCCCATACCACGAGAATTCAGTAATGTGCCAACACTAGAGCTACTTCCAAGTACTCCACTCTTCATAACAGCAGCCAACAAACTACTCATACTCGTTTGGCCAGAGGATTCACAGCCAGGAGGAATGGAAGGTGCAGTGTCAGAATGATCAGCAAAACCAGAAAGCTGGGTGTCTATTGACTTTTGGGTGTGAACAGAAAATTCAGACTCAGGGCTTTCTTCCTGGACTTTTTGAGAGAAAGGGACATGATGTTCTTCTTGAAGAGATGACATCAACGAAGATGGACAATATCTTGGAGTCTGTGATATCTGTGAACTAACCAAATGAGCACTCTGAGATGTCATTGGCAGAGAGTCCTGGGAGACTTGGCTAGGGGGATCTAACTTTGACTTCCTTGAAAATTGAGACATTCTTGGATCTGCATGAGATTCAGTCTGTGTATGATACTCTCTAGTGAGACTGTTAACTACTTGATTAAACTTGCCAGTCGAGATTGATGGAGACGGAGTAAGCTGACACATCGCTGACTCTAACGATGGAGGGACAGATCCCTGAGTGTCTTGTGGTTGCATTATGGGTCCCCTGGATCCATTTGCAGCCTTTGCTGTTCCAAAACTTGGTGTCCCTGCATGACTTGAACCTTTTTGTGACTCGAAAGATTTCCCAACTGTGGAGTTCGTAGCTGTTGACAACCCACTGAAAGAGGTTAGATAACTTCTTGGATGATCTGGAGCACCTCGAGCAGAAGCCAAATGCCTAGCTTCATTTGACCATATCGATGACATCTGATTCTCGGAAGATGCTTGGCCTTTGTCTTCTCTGGAAAGAGAGTCATCCGAGGCTTCACTTTCAGCCTTTAACCCAAACATGCTTTGGGGTCTCAGATGTTGATTATCTAAGCCCTGTAAATTCATGCAAATAACAAGATAAATGGCCCAAACTATCGTAGAGAGGCTGTCTATTCACATTACAAAAACACCAGACAAAACAACCAAAAGAATAAGACAAGAAACCATGGAGGAGGTTCATGTAAAAATCGGACAAAACATCCAATTGTCAAATTAATAAAAACCTCTCTTTCAAATCAAAGCAAGATTATAACAAAAATAGCTTTTTCTCGGGGGTTATAAGTAAATATCCATCCTCAATTCACCCTAGGTGAGAAGAAAGCTGATAGATATCAGATAATAAGTAGATCGGTAAGGTAGAGAGGTATGCAAAAGGTACTTTGAGATCTCAATAGAGAGAGAGGGAGGGAGGGAGGGAGAGAGAGAGATTGCAAGGATCAGAAAGATGGAGATTGAAGTTTCGTTTCATGTCTGACTACTAGTAGTCTTACTCAAAACGGAAGTTAGTTTTTTGAGGTTGAGAAGTAGTTGGCTGGTTCGAAAATTACACAAACGAACATTTTGAATTGGATGCAAAAAATCACACTAGTCGGTTAGATCTTGCTGAAAATTTTGAGGATATAATCAGCAATGTTTTCAATTTAGGAAGGATGCACTACCCGGAACAAAATCTACAAGGGTGATGCACTGCACATGACGAAAAAACAGGTTGCTTTCATTTTCTTTTGGTAGGGAGGGTGAGAGGCAGAATCAGGTAAACATTTACACTTACAGTTTTATAGGAATCTTCGGATGCCTGTTGATCTTTATCTGCAGTATTGACATCATCCCACATATACTCCTCTTCATCAGAACTCTGCCAGCTCCGATCCATCAAACCACTACTTCGATTGGAAAAGGAGTGTGTTGGTGGTGGATATGCATCAGAGTTTACAGTATTCTGGGATAGACTTTGGACTCCATGCTTAAGGCCCAAGCCATTTCTTTGACTTAATATTTTACCATTCGCAGAATTGTACCAAGATTTACCACATCCCTCTTCCTTTAGCTTTTCACCTGTTATTCTTAATCCGAAGCCGGAACCTCCTGACAAATCAGAAACATATTCAGGATCTCCATATGCTGCACTTGTAGTTTTCCCAAGGAGTCGCTCATTCAACTGCTCTTTCTGAACACACTGCATATATTGCAATATCAACTGGCTTAGACTCATAGAAAAATCATGCATGTATATGTTACAAGCACATACATACAACACACCTTAGGAGATATATCGAACCAAGATCTTCCAGAACCTACACTGGCTGCTCTCTCTGGTTTCTGTATGTCCCCGGGAGTAATGTCATCAGCTGATCCTTTTGCCTTAATCATAATAAACCACAACAAAATAAATGACCAGGAGAGATATGTGTGGGAAAATAATCAGAGCATCATTTATAAACATACCAATGCATTGATACTACTTGCTTGAACCAGTTTACATGACAGATTGGCAAAACATTATTATAATAATTAGACTCATCAATGAGGAAGCCAGTATTGAGACCTGATGTGTCACATTTATATGTGTATTTATGCCTTTTCTCATGTTTGAATTATTAAATTTCAAGTATTACATGATGTAAGTCCTCGCATATTTATATTGTTTTGTGATAGAAATGCAATGAAGAGATGAGGAGGAAATACACAACATTCAAGTGAAAGAGATGCAAGAAATGAAGAAAAGTTGGTTGAATAATAATTGGGCACAAAACAGCCCTGACAGCGGTTAAAGTTTCTGTAGCTGCGACTTGAGTACAAAATTCCGGTCAATTTGGATTCATGTTGGGACAATCAACCATTGAAGCCATCCATCTTATGCAGTGACCGGTGGAGAAATATTGAGAAAGAAAGAAGGATCAACATATGGTGTTAATTGACCTTGAAAAGGCCTATGACAAAGTCTCAAGGAATGTCCTTTGGAGGTGGAGGCTAGAGGAGCCCCGATGGTTTATATTAGGGCAATAACATGTAGAATAGAGCCAAGACTCGGGTTAGAATGGTAGGAGGAAAATTGGAGCCCTTCCCAGTTGAGATGGGGCTGCACCAAGGATCAGTACTTAGTCCTTTTTTATTTGCCTTGGTGATGGATGAATTGACGCGGACTACTCCGGAGGCAAATGATTTTGCCTGAGGCCACGAGATACAACACACCTTTCTAAAATGATGATTGTAATTAATTTTATTAAGTAGCATTCCTTGATCAATATCTAAAATTAATTATAAAAAAATTAAGATAATATATTGAATTAAAATGAAAAGGAAACCGATGCATGAATGCTTTTGCGTTCATGCAGTTCCAGAGAAGATTGAAAAAGAAATTTATTATGTTGTCGATGTAAATAACTTAGTTTCTATATAAAAAGGATTAAAAAAAATTTGAAGGGTGAAACAAATATATCAATTAATGAGTGAAGAAAATTATCAGAATTTATGAACTTATTGCTAGAAAATAAAATAATAAAAAAATATTATAATAATTTTATTTCTATAAATCATATAATATATAATAAAATTAATGATAATACTAATTTAAGTAAATTTGAGGCCTCCAATTTTTTGGGAGCCTAAAGCAATGGCCTCATTTGCCAAACCGTAGAGCCGCCCCAGCGGACGACATAGTGTTGATTGATGAGACTCGAGAGAGAGTTAATGCTACATTGGAGATGGAGACAAACTTTGGAAGCCAAAGAGTTTACGTTGAGCAGAACCAAAACTGAATATTTGGAGCGCAAATTCAATCTGGCGTTAGATGAAGCAGACGTGGAAGTAAGGCTTGCCAATCAAACTATCCCCAAAAGAGAGAATTTTTAAATATCTTGGGTTCGTAATCTAGGGTGGGGACATTGACAATGAAGTCACAAATTGTACTGAGATGGCATGGATGAAATAAAAGTTTGCCTCTAAAGTCTTGTGTGATAAAAAAGTATCACCTAAACTTAAAAGGTAAGTTCTATAAAATAGTGGTTAGACCTTCCTTGTTGGGGTGGAATGTTAGCTCGTCAAGAATTCATATGTTCAGAAGATACATGTTGCGGAGATGAGATGCTGAGAAGGATGTGTGGACATACTAGAAGCGACAAGATTAGGAATGAGATTATACGAGAGGTGGGAGTGACGTCTGTGGCGAACAAGATAAGGGAAGCGAGATTGAGATGGTTTAAACATGTGAAGAGGAGGTTTGTTGACACCCCGATAAGGAGGTGTGAGAGATTGGTGGTAGGGGCTACGCAGAGGGATAAAGGTAGGCCAAAAACGTATTGGGGAGAGGTGATTAGACACGACATAGCACAACTTTAGATTACTGAGAACGTGACTCTAGATAGAAAGGTATAAAGATCACGTATTAGAATAGAAGATTAGTAGGGGTTGAGTGTTGTCTTGCCTTGTGAAGGTTCCTTATAGGTATTATCATATGGTGTTTTGTTGTGTTCTGATTATCATACTATTTGTTGATGTTACTATTCTTTCTTGTAAACTCTACACTGCTTTTCTTATTAACTATCATGCTTCTTCATTGTTTTCATTCTTGTTGAGTTTGATGCACTTGAGCCGAGGGTCTATCGGAAATAGCCTCTCTACCCCCTCGAGGTAGTGGTAAAGTTTGTGCATGTTCTACCCTCCACAGACTCCACTAGCTGAATTTCACTGGGTATGATCATGTTGTTGTCAGCATGGGATAGAAAGATAGACTTTGGAAGCTAAGGAAAAGGGGAGGAGGTCGCACACTTTAGATAAACACAACTTTTAGGAGAAAGAGGAGAGAAAAGAAGAGAAAACTCAAGATCTTTAAGGAGTCTTCAAGAAGTTTAGAGTTTCTTCTAAACCTTCTTCTCTTAATCTTTTGTTATGAACATGATGACTATTAACTTTTCTGTGGTTGTTTTTACTCAATTTATGGAGTAGATTTCTTGTAGTTGAGTTTTGATGAAACCTATAGTTTGATTAGTGTTTGATTTACTTTTCATCTCATGTGTTTATTTGATTTCTTGAGGAGTTCATTGATTTATTACTCACAAGATATCAATTTCTCCTTTGATTTGATTGGTGTATGACATTCTTTTGTTGAATACTTATTGATTCTATTCGCGAGAAGGGATTAGTATTTTAACTTAGTAGTCTCACATAGATATTCGAGAGAAGCCTGTATGTCTCTATATATAGGGAATCATTCAACTTCACTTTCACATCTTTTTCTTTCTATAACTATAAAGGATTAAAGGGATTGCATGTATTTGTGTGAAACCTTTAGATTTTAACAAGGCTTGATGAAAGGTATTGAAAATCATTAGTTATTCCATATGTGGATTCTTGACTCAACTCATTTATCTCCCTATGTAATAAGTGTATGTTCTAATTGTGGTTATTTCTTTTCAAGACATTATTAATTTTAAAACTTATATTTTCAAAATTATTGAATCTCTCAAATACCAGTAATCAAGCAATTCTAATTAGCATATTAGAAACCCAATCCTCATGGCAACGATATTATCTATACAACTATACTATCTTTGCCAACCGTGGCGTATCCAGGATTTTCGTTAAGGGGGTTCAAAATTTTAAGAAGTAGACACACAAACAAATCGAAGTGGGTTCGGCATTTATTATATATACATAAAAAAAAAAAATTATCATATAAAAATAGTATAATTTTTTACTAAAGGGGGGTTGGGGTGAACCCCCTACTTATTATGTGGCCCCGCCACTGTTTGACAAACATGAACTTCAGTTTTTATACACATATTTTGTGTTCGTCAAACTTTGAATTTTAAGTATTTATGCCTTCTCTCATGTTTGAATTACTGAATTTTAAGTACTATATGATGTAATCCTCACATATTTGTATTGTTTTGATGATAGACATGCAATGAAGAAGATAACGAGGAAATACACAAGATTCAAGCGAAAGAGAGGCAAGAAATGAAGAAATATAGGTTGAACAACAATTGAGCAGAAAACAGCCCCAGCCGTTGCAACAGTCAGGTTCTGATCGCTGCAACGCTCCTTCAGAATCTATTAACCAGTCCCAACCATTGCAGCGGTAGAGTTCTGATCGCTGTAACGCCACGACCCTGAGTGCAAACTTTCAGCTTTTAAACTGTTAGGGTTGAAGGGATATAAATAGGGACTTTGGAGGCTACGAAAAGGGGGAAGCTGCACACTTTACAGATGGGACTTTGGGAGAAAGAGGAGAGAAAAGAAGAGAACTCAAGATTTTCAAGGAGGATTCAAGAGATTTAGAGTTTCTTCTAAACCTTCTTCTTCTCTTTATCTTTTGTTATGAACATGATAACTCTTAACTTTTCTATTGTTTTTTACTCCATTTAAGGAGTAATTTTTTTTTTATATGCACCGTGTGTCCAAATCTCTTAGAGCCCCGACTAATCCTGGGGGTGCACAGGCCCTCGGCAAGGAGTTTTCCGCAAGTGCACCACGGTTAATTCAGATTTTACCCAGTCCGATGGCCTCAGAAATTGTTTGCACCCAGTGGGTTTCGAACTTGAAACCTTGAAAGGAGCAAACCCCAAGGCTCAAGTCAATTGCCACCAAGCCAACCCCTGAGGGTTTTTATGGAGTAACTTTCTCTTAGTTGAGTTTTGATGAAACCTACGGTTTGATTAGTGTTTGACTTACCTTTCCTCGCATGTGTTTATTCGATTTCTTGAGAAGTTTATTGATTTATTAATCGCAAGAGGTATATCAATTTCTCAACTTATTTGATTATATGTATGATGTTCTTTAGTTGAATATTAATTCTATTTGCAAGAAGAGATTTTTAACTTAGAATTATCACATAGATATTCATGAAAAATCTATATGTTTCTATCTATGGGGAATCATTAAACACTACTTCCACACCTTTGTGCATCTATTTCTTTCTATTAATTGTACAACCAAAAGGAGTACAATTATTAAAAAGAATTAGAGGGGGTTGAATAAAATCATGAGAATCATACTTTAATGAGGGTTGATGAAAGGTTATTGGAAATCCCTAGTTATTCCACAAGTGGATTTTTGACTCGACTCATTTATCTCCCTGAGTTATAAGCGTTTGTTCTAATTTGGTTGGTTATTTCTTTTTCCAATCATTAAGTTTTAAAATCAGATTTCTGAAGTAGTAATCAAGCAATACTAATTAGCACATTAGAAACTCAATCCTCGTGGGATCAACATTATCTTACTATCTTTGACAAGCACGAGCACAATTTTATAAACTGGCTTTGCACTCAGTGAGACAACTAATATTTTACCATCTAGATTCCACTACAGAAGTGGTCAATAGTTCACTTACCCAACAATTCATCCCAACTCCAAAATAAATTTAAAACTACTGGGATTATCATAAGTGCTCCACAAACATAAACGTTTGGAAAAGAAAATCTTTTCTCTCCGGATAAGTGTTTCCAAAACAAAATCTGATTGTAAAAACAAACAGAATGTGCAAGATTTTTCAAACCAAACATAGAAAATACTAACTCTGGTTGGTTGCTGTAGGCACTGCCTTGCCTCCAAATACTTGGGATTTACATAAATGCTATTTGCAGTCTGCTGAGCCTTTGAATCATCTCTACGTGCTCCTGATGAAGAGCCATTGGCACCAGTTGTAAATCCAAGTTCCTTCTCAATTAGTTGAAGTTGCTGAGGAGGGAATACTTTTCTCCAGGTTACAAAAAGACGCTGCATCCCAGAGTGTACCGAAGGTTCAACCTGTCTATAAGCCTTGCAGAAAACCTAAAACATAAAAAGGAAAACCAATAATGACAAAAAACTTAGCAGTATATTATGAAACAATAAGCAAGCTTTCCAAACTACAGGTATTTACTTCTATAAGAGATGAGTAGATAACAGAATGAGTTTCATTTCTACATTTTCATCCATTCAGATGTGTGTTACATCATAGTGGGGGAAATATGGAAAAACAGAAACCTGACAAAAATGTGCAACAAAGCAGTTCTCAGGAAACGAGATAAGACATAAGAAACTACAAAATTTAGAGAGGAAAAAAAAGGATCTCAATGAACTACATATAGATCAAATTCTGACCTCAGGCAGCCTGGCAGCAAAATACTTAATATAATCTCTCCCGATGTTCTTCACAATACTGTCCAAAAGATAGAGAGACGGCAGCTTTTGCTCACTAGGAATCTGTAAATGATGTTCAACGTAGATTAACATGAGCTTGCCATGGCCATTAACAGTTAGGTGATACAGCATAAAAGCAAAGGAAGAGCATCAAAAGCAAATTATAAAGATGATGACAGAAAGCAAACAGCATAGTCAGTCAAAGAAGTGAAGAGAAGACTCTTAAGCCACTGTTCAATGTGAAGTCCCACAGCTCAGCCTAAAATGATGGAAGGAGTTACCTGACACTCATACATGTCTGTATAATCAGCATACAGAAACGGAGCAGTAACATGGCTGAAGAATCACCATATGCTATTTGAAATATTACACTGTCCACAAGTAGCAAGATACAACTTCTAATATTCGGAAAGATGGACCCTATATAAACGGAGACTTCCTCAAGTTAACATAGGAAACAACTGAATCCACTACCTATAACCAGAAGAACAACTCTGCCTCAATCCCGAACTAACCAAAACTGCATGGTAAATTAGTTACCAGCATAGTCCTTATTCTCCAAAGCAATTTAATGGCTCAAGGAGGATAACCATTCAAAGATTAAGGAATCCAAGACTTTTGATGAGCAGAAGAGCGAGAAACTTGTCATGAAGCAGCTGCAACTTCTTTCAGACATAAGTAGGACAATAAATAGGAAAATGAAAATAAAGATAAGAAAATCCTACTTTTATGCTAAGTTAGAGGACTTGAGACACCACCAAGAGATTGGACGAAGACTCTTCAAGACAACATCAACTCTTTCCAAAAGGGTTATGGTGATAACAAGATCAGAGCTGATACGGGCTGAGAGTGTGTTTAATATTATCCTTCTAATCTAGACAAAGTGGGGATCTACAACTTAGCAATAGTCCAGCAACCCATGAACACTGATGAGTTGGAGATATTTTTCTAGGTCATGAGCCATATGAGGAAAAAAAATAATAAATTGAGAGATAGCATGATTCGAGAATGTAACATAAATAATGACCCTCTTTGTCGAGATGTTTAGTAGCTATGAGGTTTTCTGATTTCGGTGAAAAGACAGGCAAAACTTTGCCCAAGTGAAACTAGGGTTCTGAGATCTCAAAAAGACACGTGCTCAAAGAAGATTTTCCGCAGCAAGACATTGATTTGAAAGATCTTATGATTATCATATGATATTGTCCCAACAAGATTCCTCCATCTCAGTATGGTATCATTAGAATTTCTCAGAATCAGAGGTGTCAATAGAATTTCATGAAGGTGCACCTTAGGGTCCATTTAGTACAACTCCAAATTAAGTCGATTTGATGAGAAAGATTTACTAACATGTACCATAAGACAGATGGAAATTAGATCCCTAGTTACCCTTTAAAACTCAAAGAACCAAGATAAACATAGAAATATCAACTTCTTTCAAAAATAAATGGGCCGAGAAAATTGCATAATTAAGAAAAGCAAAATTATTTGAGACAATATGCCTTTAACATGGAGAGCACTTCAATACTTTTTTGAAGAAATAATAAAAGAAAAGGAATTTATCCTGCATACATCCTTCAAACAGGTTAAGTGTGTAAAACCGGCCCCAGTGATGCTCTACATAGCTGAATTATTTATAGACATGTTTCAACAAATTCAATTACTAGACAAGTAATAAGAACTGCTTCAAGATTATGCGACTGGAGCATCTCTTTCACTGTTTGAAGTAAAGCAACACCGGAAGTTGCCTTTTTCTCTTTTTGGTAACTGTAGTTCTCCGGCCCTTGCCCATACCCCAACTAGTTCCACGGGTACCTGCTACCTCCCACCATCACAAAGTACTGGATGCTTGGACATATGAAAAGAAATCACCTAGTGTTTCTTGCTGGTCGCTGCCCTTTCAATATATAACAAGATTAATAGAGTTGAAAGGATTGAGTGGTCTAAAACCAAGCGGTGATGAATAGTACTTGGGATTCAGTAGACGACATAGCTTCTGGACGAAAAACTCTAAATTGGATCCACAAGCGTTTACACGATTGATCACTGAAAATAGTCACAGCTAAAATTTTGTTTGTGCTCATCACTCAACATTCGGAAATACAGCAAAGAAATCATCGTGACCTACTACTGATCCCATAAGCATACCATCACAATCACCATATATTATAGCAAAAGACCAAATTGCTTCCACATCCAAATTTTCTTTCACTGAAATCCATATTTGTTACAAATTGTGTACACTACTTTTTACCATGCACTCACATTTACAATGAGCCAGCTACACTAATCTAAACAATTTATCGTCATAATATCTACTGAACACCAATTGAAGCCAATTAACATACACAGAACAGCACTAAAACAGGAATATCACCTCAAGAATATTCCTGCAGATAATAGCAGCAATCGCCTTCGCATCACGCAAATTTTCTCCAGCAATAATAGTCAAATTCGTGATTATCGGCTTGGAATTAATGGTGAGCTCAGCTAACGCTCTCTTGTATTCGCTAATAAGCTGCTGCTGCTCTTGCTGCTGTTGGTAAGGTCCACGGAGTGAATCATCGTTCTCGGAATCTTCCCAACTGTCAATTGCCCGAAATCTCGAGGCAACAGAGCCCGACTTCGCTCCCCGTTGTTGAACAAAACCTCCTCCACTAGAACTGCGATTGGTTTCAATAGGATCTTCGGTTAACCTGGGCTTCTTCGTACCTGATTCCAAACATGATCTACGAGAACTCTTCATCTCTATGAACAAAAACACAACCCTAACCCTAAAATGCAGACTATTTTACACGGATTACATCACAAATTGGCAAATCAAAAACGAAAATTCAACATACATACACTACTGTTTAACATCGATGATATCGGAATTACAAGAAACAAGTAATCGAAGCTCAAATGCAACGAGAAATATCAAAATAAAATGGAGAAAATTGAGAGTTCCCAGCTCGATCGGTGATTTTGAAACTGAGCAATCAGAGAGAATTGGGAATTATATAAATTCCAACAAAAAGACTTGTAAAAATAATACACAACATTAAATTCATATTTATAACATGAGATTTCCTTACCATATAGGCATATCACATATTTAAAAAATATTTTACTATTTATAGCAATATAATTTTAATATATATAAAATTCACTTTTAATACATAATGTAAATTTTTTATCAAAATATAAATTTAATATATTATAAGACACCTATAATGTATCTCTATAATTTTGATACATAGTGTGATTCATTTACTCCTATTATATGTATAATTCATTTTTTAAAAATATATAGAGTAGTTTTTTAAAGCAAAATAATTATAATAATTTTAATATATATAAAATTTATATAATTACTATAAATGATAAATATTTTTTAAATATAGAATATCTAGGTAATAAATAAAAAATATATTTAAAACAATAAATATTTTATGAAAGAGATTCAAAAACGTAATTATCCCCTTCTTTTTTATCAGACCGCATACGAATTTTTGCTCACAATTTTTGTGTATAAAATTGATATGAGATCTGTATATGAATGTATAAATTGTATGTTAGTTTTCTGGGGAAAAAAATATCAAATATTATGTATGAAAATCATGTAAAATTTGCATGAAATATATATTGTATAAGTATACAAAGTTTATGCTAAGTTTATAGAGAGACCACACTTCAAATCTTGCTCATGATTTCATGTATATATTTTATATGAAATATGTATATAGTCATATAATTTTGGGCAAATTACACCGAGAGATACTAAACTTAAAAAATTACCAAAAAATAACTCTCGTTGTGTAAGCATGTATAATCGGTATATATTTGTGTATCATAATGTATATTTAGTGTATAACTCTCGTAGTTTGTATGAAGATTGTATGGTAATTGTATGTTGATTTTATGGAAATTATTTTTGATTTTTTTATGTTGTTATAATTGTATTAAATTTATATGAAAGGCGTACATAATATTATTGTAGTTATATTATTTTTTTCATAAAGCAATATAAACTTTATATAAAATTATAGGGGAAATTGCATATATACAAAAAAAAAGTCAAAAATCAACGAAACTATACACGACTATACAATATAGTTTGTCAAAAGTTATAGAAAGTATACACTACTATACAATGTTTATTACTTATACATAAGCTATACACTAAATATACATTATGATACACAAATATATATCAACTATACATGCTTATACAATGAGAACTATTTTTTATAAATTTTTAAGTTTAGTGTCTCTCGGTGTAATTTGTTCCTTAATTTATTGTATATATTTTTGTCTAATTTGTGTAATTTTCCCTTTTCCATTCTCTTTAGGCCCATCAGATATTAGCTCAATCTACTTGGGCCTATCATGTTTTTCATCACTACTAGGCCCACGAATTGTGAAACAGCAAAACCCGCACAAAACCTTCAACTCACTTCTTAAACCCTAATATTTTGCTTCATTGTTTCTTCATCCTTTCTTTGCCATTTTTTGCCCTTCTATTGGTGAGTTAATGCTTAGTGCTTTTCTTCAAAGAATTGAATATGAGTAGTTCATATTGCTGATCGTATAATTGTTATTCGGTTTTCCTAGGTAATCATGATGAAATTCAAAACCCCAAAGAAAGGAAGAATCAAGAGGGAACTTGAAAAGCGTGCTCCAAAATTGGTAAGTTTTGCAAAGCAGAATATTGGAGTTCTTGAGTTTGTTCCATTATTGAGCTAATTTTCGGTTTTTATTGGCATTACTATAGTGGGATTACAAGTAAATGGTGGCAATTCATAACTAGCTTGATCACCTATTCGACCTAGTCTCATAGCTGGGTTAATATTATTGCATACTTGAGGAGTGTATTTGGATGTTATCAAGTGTTGATTAGTTTCGCGCTAGGCTAGCTCTCACCTTTTTTTGGGGGTCTTGGTGGAAGCTGGCGGGGTTTGAAAGATGGGGTTTTGACTGTGATGACAATTGTTTTGCCAGGTTGAAACTGGGAAGAAGACTTTGATTCTACACGGTACGAAAACAAGCCAAGTATTGAATGATGTGATGACTGAAATTTATCATTTGAAGAGGGATAATTCCGTTAAATATACCCGGAAGAATGACAACATAAGACCATTTGAGAGCGGAGGCGAGACTTCCCTGGAGTTTTTCTCTCTTAAGACAGATTGCAGCCTTTTTGTGGTAAGTGGGAACAGATTTTGTTTTTTATTTCTTTGGGTTCATGAGTAGAAATGTTCTGTTTTATAAGTTGTTCCATGCTAATCTGGATTCATCATGACTTGTTTCATATTAATCTAAATTTCTTTTTGCAGCTTCCTGGCTATTATGTTTGTTTTTTTGGCTTGTTATGAAGCTAGACATATCTTATCTTCTCCAACTATCTAGCAAAGCAGTAGTGATCTTTTTTTTTTTAAGATAAAAAGTTACTTTTGAGGTTTGTCAAAAGATATATACTTTAAATCAATTACAGGAATGATAAATTAGGTCTTGCATATTACTGAGAATCTCTCCCCTAACCCTGGCCAAAGAAAAGGAGCTATGACAGTATGTATATATGTATATGTGTATATATATATCAATTCAACAACAGAATAAGAAATTAGGTGTAATATTGAGCATTTGTCGCTCTTTCTGAAAATCTTACCCCAACCCTGGTCAAAGAAAAGGAGCTCACTTTGACATCGAAGTGCATCATATTCTTAATTAGGTTAAGCCACTGGCTCCTAAGAGACAAGGAGCAGAGATAAGTGCTATAATGCTTTTTGTGGGGTAGCTTGTATAATGTGTTGTGATGGGTAGCTTGCATCCATTCATAACAAGCATGGTGGCTAATAGTTGCTGCCACAGTTCTTTTACTACTGTAGCACTTCCCTAGAGTCCACTTCTGATCTTTAACTGTTTGATGTTATTAGTTGCTAGATTTGCAGACAACAAGATAAAACTATGTTGGATATGCTAACCCTCAGGGGTTGGCCTGGTGGTAATAGACTTGAGCCTTGGGGTTTGCTCCCTTTCAAGGTCTCAAGTTCGAAACCCACTTGGTGCAAACAATTTTTGAGGGCCATCGGACTGGGTTAAACCTGAATTAACCGTGGTGCACTTGCGGGGAACTCCTTGCCGAGGGCCTGTACACCCCCAGGATTAGTCGGGCTCTAAGAGACTCGGACACCCGGTGCAAATAAAAAAAAAACTATGTTGGATATGCTTTTCTATTTCTCACTGTGTAATCAAGTGAATGTAGTACTATTTGATTGTATGTGTAGTAGATTTTCCGGAGGGCAAATAGATATTTATGAGAGGGTTATCTCTGAGTGGTAAAACTATATTTGTGTAACCAGATGTCTTGGCATGATTTTAATCGGTGATTAACTGTAGTCTTCTGGTATCCGGGTGCTTGGTAAAGGGATTCTCCTTTACAGTGAGGAGGAGAGAACATTTAGAACTAGATCATCTAAATTTATTCCTATATAAGAGATTATGTTGTGTAGCTTTGGAGTACCCTGATTGAAAATGTATTTGGTCAATATTTTTAGTCTCTCCCGTTTTTTGTAGTCGATCTATGGCTTTCTGATAATAATTTGTCTATAATTGCTTCTAATCAATTGCATTATTGAAAAAAAAATATTCCCATAATACTTTTATGACTATTTTACTCATTTACTCTAGTAAGTTTTATGCATTGATGGGTAATTTTTACTCAGGACTAACATTTAACATTCAGTGCTAGAAACTGCTAGTTTACTACTTAACCATCACTGCTTATGGTTTCCACTTGAAGCAAAAGTCTCAGGTTCTACATAGCAAAGTTCCAAAGCCTATTGCTCTTGTTAAAGCATCTATTACATTATTAGTATTAATAGTAGATTTCAATTCCTATGCAGATAAGTACATGTACTGTTACTTTTAGATACTCAGAGTGAGATGAGTCCTTTTGAACTCCAATTACCGTGTTGAATACCTTGATTTCAGCAATAGGATCTTTTTATAAACTGTTGAACATCTCTTTATCATGATTTTTTTTATAAAAAACCCTTCCCTAGGAGCTCCCACCTTTTTGCTTAGTTGGTAACTCGAACCCACAACTTTTGGATTGGAGGTGGATGGTGCTTACCACTTGAGCAACCCTCTCTGATCATTTAGGATTATTTTTTTCTGATTTTATGTTCAGGACAATTTCGTAGTTGCTTCCTACCCTTTGTTTTCTGTATCCACTCACAGTCTCTGGTTGTTTTCCAGTATGGTTCTCACTCCAAGAAGCGCCCTAACAATCTTGTTCTTGGACGTACCTATGATCATCACATATATGATCTTGTAGAGGTAGGAGTGGAGGAGTTCAAAAGCATGAAGTCTTTCAAATATGATAAGAATTTGTCTCCTAAAATTGGGTCGAAACCCTTTTTCACCTTTATGGGAGAAGGATTTGAGAGTGTTGAAGAGTTGAAACATTTAAAAGAAGTTTTGCTCGATCTATTCCATGGCGAGGTTTGTTCTTTTTCTGAATAACTTCTCTGCTCTGCTTCTTTGAACCGGAAGGAGAGTGCTATCAATGTTTGTGGGTTCAATAATGCAGGTTGTGACCAACTTGAACCTAGCTGGGTTAGATCGTGTATATGTATGTGTAGCTGTGGCACCAAATAGGGTTTTCTTCACACATTGTGCATTACGTCTTAAAAAATCTGGCACAATAGTTCCAAGAATAGAATTAGTGGAGGTTGGGCCATCCATGGACTTAGTAACTCGGCGACATCATCTTGCTGATGACAGTTTAAGGAAGGAAGCCATGAAAACTTCTCTTGAAAAAGCAAAGAAGAAGGTTTGATTGGCTTATCTACTTTTTCAAATCCTTTTCTTTCTAACATGAGTTATGAGATACTGATGCTAATCACGGTCATTTTCAGGAGAAAAATGTTGTCAAAGATGCTATACAAGGAAAACTCGGGAAGATTTACATTCCTGATCAGAAGGTAAGAAGACATTACCTGGTTGAATTTTTTATATAAAAATTATGTCTCTGTTTACATGTTAAAAGATAAAAATTATTTTCTGTAGGTTGGAAGTGTGGCATTGCCTCACAAAGCAAAAGGAGTTAAAAGGGAGCGTCGAGAAGCTAAGTTGAAACATGAAACAGCAGAGCAGCTGCCTGAGGAAAAGAAGCAGAAGCTGGATTCTGAGTGATTTTTATTCGACCATTCTGCAGTTTGATGCTGTAGAGGTTTCTCTCCTATTGGATCAAATCAATTTTGTTCTATCTGCCTTTGCTTATATGGTATAGGCACACAACATATTTGGCTCTAACCCTCGCTAAACGAATGGCCACAGTAGGTTTCGGATCTACTACGTTCAAAGTAGTCTAATGCCAGGTGATTGTTGTCAAAAATATCATCTGGGAGTTTTCTGACCTCAGAGCCATGGTTGTTATCATTGTTGTTTTGATTTTTGTTATGTTTGAATGAAGTCTATTGCATGAATTGTCCTTCATTTGGTATATTTTGACATATGTTTCTAGTTATTTGGAAACATCAGTACTGGAAAAATTCCTATGTAGTTAGTTCATAATTAACTTGAGAGGGTCATTTCTGTAGCTTTATAGTTCCAGCCAATTGAACGCTGAAATCTGAAATACTGAAAGAGAAGTTGCTGTATTCTTATTTTCTTCAAGTTAAAATAGATTTTCTGAAGCGCAAATTATTCTGTCTAAGTACTACATCAGAGCGCACTTTGATGCCACTCTAGATAATGGGTGTTTAGTAAAAGAAAGTATTTTTCATGAAAAACACCATGAGCCTCTCGGATGGAGGTTGGTTGAAAGATGATGTGACTCGATGCGTACGAAAGATTTTCACTTATTTTTGTGTTTAATTAATGTGAAATGTCCACCTGTTAAACTTGTTTTTCTAGTCAAACTAGAGGAGTTGTACTCCTCGTTTGTAAAAATCAGCCATCATTCTGTCTACAACCAAAACAATGCATGCACAATTCCAAGCCACATACATACAATTGCAAGAAAGTACTTTTTCCAAAGTTGTGTGTTCTCTTCTTATTCCTTCAAGGGAGGAGCAATCAGAACAAAGGAAAGCCACATATGTAACAAACGAACATGTCACCATCAAACGCACACATTAACATGATATGATTTATGTGAACGTTTCTACGACCCAAATTTCCATTATGAGCTTTAACATACAGTTAAACAAAATGAATTCTGGGCAGAAATTACAAAATTTGACATTGAACAAAATCACTTGTTCAAACAATGGTTCGAGAGTAAATTGCCCAGTGCAATGGATATTCTGTAAGGCAGCGGCTACTGCTTGAGCTTGCGAAGAAAACTTAGCTTTTTCCGCAGGCAATCTGAATTAATTTGCACAGATACATCCAACAAGCCTGCAAAACATACAATGTGTACATCAGACTTCACCACCATATACATGGACAGAAACTTGCTTAGTAGTGTTGTCATAAAACATGTGCCATTGAACAGCAAGCTGCACCCATTTTATTGAAAATTTACTCTGGTATCACTCAACTGAAGCTTGATAAAGGGATTATCGGCACCTATCTAGGTTCGTTAGGCTGGGTCTCTCAACAGAATACTAGCTGCTATCATGTCATGGCAGACTAAATGCCTTCTCAATCCACGAACAATTCAGATGCTCCAGCAGTTTCCAAACATCCACCAAAATCCAAGTGTTGTGGAAAGAAGTTATTCCAAATATTCTATCAAATTATGCAACTACTACTGAGACCAGTCACCTAGAGTTAACTAGAATTGAACTAAGATGTGATCCAAGGGCAATAGCTTTACAGTATAATGAGGAAACAGATTTGGAGATGGACAAACCTGACATAATTTAAATGTTCTTCCTCCCAGAAACATGGCCAGTAATGAATGCAAAATATGTGCAGAAACCATCTAGTTATCACACATTCATGACAGCAACTGCATGTCTGTGTGACCTGGTTGAGGTAGAGGAGATTTAATGAGTGGTCTCAGCATATCCATGATAGTGGAAAAGGAGGGGCGTTTCCACGGCTCACTGCAACATTATCAAAAGTAGCTTTAAGATAACACATCAAAACAATCACGAAACTAAATGGCATAAACTTCTTGGAGACAAGTAAAAGAAACACACTTGGCCCAGCATGCCTCAATAATAGTCGCCACTTGAGGATTCAAGTCACTTGGAATGTCAAGCCTCTTCCTGTTAAAGCCGACAGCTGCTATAACCTACAAAGTCAGATTCATTACAGAACATTCCATGCCATGTACAATATCGGGAAAAAAAAGAAGGAAACAGTTCAATAATCACGAGGGTCGACAAAAGGTCCTCTTATGTGATCTTTTCAAAAATCAAACTTGTAGCACAAGCTAGAATGTCCAATATCAAAGAGAAACAGTTTCAAGAATCATGAAGCATTGATATTGTATCGTTTCATTTGGTATACTCTTCAAGGCATTTGATATTCACTGTCCATTTGTTGGTAATTTCCTACATAACTGTCTTTTCACTTTAACAGCTCTTTACACTTTTCATTCATCAATCATGACTTCTCTAGTCGAGCTCCCAAGTCCTAAGCCTCTACATGCACCAAAGACTTCTCCTATTACTTTCTTAATGCAACTTGTCATTTACTTCCTCAAAATATCTGCATTAGCTTCTAACATCCATTCACCTTCTTTCTATGTCCTCTAGTCCCATGGGATCTCTAGGACCATGTTTATCCTACCATCCATGTTTTCCCAAATTTCGTTTTAGTTTTCGTCTAATTCTATTTGTAATAGATAGAAACTCATGATGCTGAGTGCATACTTTTCCTACAATAAACTTAATGAGATAATCATATCTCTGTTTCTATTTACTTTAAACCCTAACTAGTCTCTGGAAACGTGTGTTGCACGTTTAGCCCAAACAACAATCTATTCACATCTTCTACACAATTAATAAATTTTAAAAGTTCAGAAATTGATATTGTGCAACATAAAAAAATTGTTGTAAAGAAATATGAGATTCTTACCAAACAAATAGAATGAATCATTAATCTTATCACATATAATTATAGTTATATTTTGTCTTGAGGTTATGATGCCATCAAATTTGAGAAAAGATAAAAATAACAATAACAACAACATACCCAGTGAAATCTGGATAAATATAATTAAATGTGGCAATGCTTAGTTAAAAAATAAATTAAATAAAAGAAGAAACTATAAATATAACAATTGTACTATCATTTTTTATGATTTATTTGATATTGTCCAATGTCTTATTTTGTAGTCTGCAAGACCAACCTCTTTCTTCATTCAATGTGAGAAAATAAAAAGACAAGGGTTTAAAATTTAATTTTTAAAAGTGAAGAGGTATTGAAATCACGCTCTTTTGCAAAATCAATAAGATTGTTGAAATTTCTTATACATGAATATTATTATTCTTTAACCTAATAAAATAAAATATTATTACTCAATCAATCAAAGTATTGTGTTGACACGCATGCCTTGCTATATGCCTATATCTGTAACTTTCAAACAAATCTTTTGCAATTACCAAGCAAATAATATCGAGAAAGAGTTAAAAAATTACACTTAAGGAAAGTCAAAATATTAAAAGACAAATGCCATCAAAATAAGTTCAAAATATTAAAAGACAAATGTCATCAAAATATATAAGTGAAAAAAGAAAGAATGAAAATTTTGATTTCATATTCACAGTTCCAAAAGCCTACAATAATGACAAAATTTAAAATTTACAACACCATTGAATTGATAAAACTTGCAAACAAATGAAACTATGAAAGGATTAAAAACTTGTAATAGAGAAAAAAAGGCAAGAGTGAGGAGCAGAGGATATTGTAGGGAAAGTCCTCACATTCTGAAAAGAAAGAAATCACTTCGTTATTGTTAGAGTCAGCATATTAACTCAGACTGTTTAGTATATACGATATTCAGCCGCACCTGTATTCAATCTGCTTTTCGTGCATTTTTTTTGCTATCCCTCATTTGCAACATCTAGTTGTCTTTTTTTCTCATATTGAATTGCAAAATATCATGTTTATAAGTTGGTTCTTAAATAGCATTAAAAAATGACCTTTTAAATTCAAATTTTAATTGCTTCTTACATAATAAGTGAAGAATGACTTTTCATATTCAACTTTTAATTCTGAATAGTAGTGGAAATTACTATTCAAATGCAATTTCATTTTTGAATCTAACATTTATTGGATCATTATTGGGTAACGTTTAAAATTCATTGCCAAAAATCAAGTTTATTTAATTTATACAATCAGATAAAGTTGGTCTATAGTAGACTACTTGATTCAACTTCTCAGCTTCATCACGTTTTGGACATTTAAATGATCTAAAGAATTAATGTTATTTTAAATGGAAAAGGTTTTTCAAATATTGGTTGTTACACAAAATATGAACTATTTTAGCCTACACACTAAGCAAAATCAAACCTACACAGAAATGGAAAGTAGTGTCCCTGAACTCTTCCTAGCTTCCTACATTAGCTACATGAAGAAGAGGTAGATGATGTAAAAGCAAATTGAAAAGACCCTGCCAGGAATGGCAAATGGCTCATCCCAACTTGTGGTGCCCTAGTTCCTGGCAGAACCTGTTACTCGATTGCAGGAATCACAAGGATTCAAGGATCGAGTAATTGTCCAGTAGGAAGCTCGAGGATACAATCTATGGAAGAAGAAGAAGATGATCATGATGAAGAGGAAGAAGAATAGAGAGTAGAATTTAGGAGAAGAAGACTTGTATATTTCATATGATGAATGTAACTAATGATTACAATGCCTATTTATGTAAAAGACATCTTTGATCGACTTATTCTATCTAACAGAATCAGTTACAACAAACAGTTACAACTATCTCAACTAACTTCTGGAACAATGGTTATTGCAGCTTAACACTGTTACTAACTTGTTAACTAACTTCTGAATTCCCAATTACTGTAAAAGAACCATGTGAGACTGACTCATTCTCACATCCTAAGCGATAGCTTAGGTCCCTACAGTAGATATATTAGCTATTATTCAATTGTTTAAATCATCATTTATACCTAAAATACTCTTTAACATAAAAATACTTCAAACAAACAAATACAAACCTGTGGTGCGTTCAAATTACTCCATGGTTGTTGAAGTGTTGCCAGCTCCCATAAAATGACACCAAAGCTGTATACATCAGATTTCTCATTTGATGGTTCATCACGAATAACTTCAGGCGCCATCCATTCCGGCTGTCACAATAAGAACCAAATCATTTTTTTTTCAATTCAATAATCAAGAAACAAGTCAAAGACCAACAGAACATAAAGGCACCAGAGTTGAATCAAGAATTTACAGTTCCGGCAGCAGTCTTTGATGAAAGGAATGTATTCGCTTTGAAACGAGAAAGACCAAAATCACAGATCTGGCGAAGACATTACACAAGAGAGAACATTTAGTACGTTTTACAGAACAAAGAGAAATAAAGCTTCATATAAATATTCATATTCTGGCCAAACTCAAAAAGTAAATTATAATGTTAACTTGCAATATCTTTTCTCATCATTAAGCATCAATCACAACTAAAAGTAGAGGTAATATAAGACATAGTCACACTGCATTATAGATACTGCTGGCCTATAAAGGACAGAGAGTTCTTAAAAATCACGGACATTCCAAACCACCTCTTTCTCAAGCAAATTCTCAATCAGATCTCAAGAACTTTTGAGTTTTTTTTTTTAAGATCTTTTTCCGTTGGGTTTGAAACGTCAAATTGAATGATTAAGAATTTTTTCCCCTTGATGGTCAAGTTGATTGAAGGAAAAGGACCAAACACATATTTCCAGAGTAAGAGGAGACACATCTACCCTAAATATTTCCGGTTTAGAAAGAAACTAATACACCAAGAGGTTGAAAAAAAAGAGGAGAAGATATGTTTTGGAAAAACATAATAAGAAAATTTGATTGACAAACTAAACTTCCTTTTCATATTGACTCCTAAATTTCTTGAAACATGATGGATTCATGGCAGTTGAAAAAACACTTTATAGACGGCATATGTCTAGATGATCACAAGGAAAGATTATGGACCAAACTTCCTCCAAAATGTAAAATAATATATAATGATTTTTCCCTTTATACAGAATTTTCAAGATATATCCCCTCTTACTGGAAATTAACCCATTTCATGGAATGCAACATTGATTCTCATCAGAGAAAGCTGATAAATACTTGCAGGTTCACCACTTGCTTTATGTTCTTCAGCAAGTTTGATCAGATCAGAAAGATTCTGAAACTGACTTCTATATGTTTCAATTGACCCTTGGAAAGTGTCTGAGGAAGTTGGCATTGAAGATGCTTATCAAATGGAAAAAAATGCTCTATCCAGAATGATGCTTCCTTCAGATTTGACTACTCTGACAACCAAGTCTGAGAATATATCAATCACGACAAAGAGGATTGAACCTTTATGCTTTCTAAAGAAGTTCTTACTCTCACCTTCACTGTATATTTTTTGTCCACTAGAAGATTTGGAGACTTTAAATCTCGGTGCACAATGGGAGGATTGCGTTTGTGAAGATAATTCATCCCATTTGCCTGCACGGGATCAAATTAAGAGATCAGCCCCAGTTGAAAAACATAACTGAGAAAGAAGAGAGGAGTAGGAAACATTTATCCATAGTTCCATACCACATCGTAAGCCATACACAGCCGACGCTTCTCATCCAACACCTCTCTCGCACCAGGTTTATGAAGAAGTCTAAATAAGCTACCTCTGAAATACATGATAATATGCCAATCAGTCAATCAGCCAAATTGACAAAACATAAAAGTGGGAAATAGGCTAAGACCTCGATAAATATTCTGTGACTATAGACAAATTCGGAGGCTGAATGACAGCACCCATAAAAAGTACAATATTTGGATGTCGCAACCGCTTCATAATTGCAACCTAGGACAGCCAAAGAAATAACAGAATTAGAAGAGCATAGAAGGGAAAACAAATAACAAAACTGATGTATGCAGATCCTCAATCTCCATGCATCCTGGTCCCTTTCTTGTTCTTCCTAATTGCTAGGTGGAAGTTAAGGTAGAAGACACGTACTTACCTCCCTCAAAAATTCCTTGAATTGCTCCACATGAAAATCTTGTTCCATGAGAATCTTCACGGCAACATCCTAAATGATAGAAACTTCCATGAGATGCAATCAAGAAGGAAAACCAACGTTATATAGCAGGCTTCACATGGTTATATCTCCAATAGACCAAAAAAAATACTACCCCTCCTCCCCAACATAAAAAAGATAAAATTTGAAAGAGGAAAAAAACAAAAGCCAGTAAAAGATATTCGAGAGGGAGCTTTAGAGCTCAACTCATTTAAAATACAATAAAAATATGGTTTTCCCCTCAAAAGAAGTACGATAGATACGGAAAAAATCACATTGCATAATGGATCCCTGCAGTAAAAGATGCGTTGAGATAATTTTCAGATAGAAGATTTTCAAAAACTGAGATCTAAATGGATAAGTATCTTACAGAACCATGCCAATCACCACGGTGAACAGTACCAAAAGACCCTGAAAATAGACAAACTGTGTTAGCCAAATCAAATGAGAATGTTATCATACTGTACAATCCCAATATAATGTGTCCCCTCAAGGGAAAAAAGATATCTGAACACAACTGACATTTAACCAAGGGACCACAGAGCTCACACTATTCAAATGGCTAAAATCCAGCAGACAGATTACCTGCTCCAATTTTCTCCCTCAGAACCAGATCATTCCATGGAATATCAAACTCTTCTACATCAAGAGCAAGTTCTTCACTTGATATAGCAGAAACAACATGACCTCCTCCAGCAAGGAACCTAGCATCTTTTACTATATCTGCTTGTGCCATCGGTGGTTGAGCATCTTTCCGTAGTGGAGGGACATGCTTCACAAGAACCAGGTCCTTGTCCATGTTCATTGGGTTTAACATACTTGGAGGATTATACATTTTAGAAAGTTGAGATTCTTTATGTCGTCCCTTTTTCCATGCATTTAATGGAGGCAGAGGTAACTGAGAAATTTCATCACGATTACTTGAACTAGGGACAACATTGATTTTATCCACACAAATTCTCTCTGATTGTCCTGCATCTCCATCATTTACAGCTCCTGCATCAAATACTAATCATTAGGTATCCCTGAAACAGGACTTGATGGATCTAGTATTCACTAACAAAACTGAAGAGAAATTGTCCATAAATAATATAGTAACATTTTATTTGCACAAGCTGAAAAAAAGATTTCATACTTTTCTTATATCTACATTCCTAGTTAAAGGTCAAGGCACAAGGTAGAGACACTAATGTTATTAATTTGTCTTTGCATATTATAACCTTAGGTTGTCCCAGAAAATATTAAGCAAGAGCAAAATATACATGTATATATGCTGATGATTTTCCAAAGGTTGATTGAAATTCTTTCCAAACAAAACTCAACTCTCACTAGATAGGACTTGTGGAGATGGAAAGCCAGGAGAGATGAAGTTTTTCCAATTAAAGTCATACTACAAGATTTTGGTGAGGAAGGATGGGATTCCTGCATGTATTAGTTTGAATTCCTAGCACACATAAAAAGGTCTGCTTGCTTGGTTGGCAGCAAGGGAGCAGTTCTGACAGCTGGAAACTTGTGGAAGAAGAGGATCACATATCTTAGCTAGTGCTTTATGTGCAGATGTTCAAGTGAAAATGTGCACCACCTCTTATTGCATTGTCAGGTGGATGCACAAGTATGGGTTGTCTGGAACTAGCTCAAGGTGCAGCTGACTATGCCGAATTCACTAAAGAAGCTTTTGAGGGGATAGATGCAGATTTAAGCAATAGTCTAGAATTCTTAGTTAGATTATGGTACACCCATGAGGTCCCTGTTTGTATGATAGGAGTCATTTGTAGACAACCATATTTTTGCGTAGGTGTTCTACTTTTGAGTATACTACTTCTATATGTGAGTTTCCAACATGAATAAAATCCTTCGCCTGTTAAAAAAAATGAATATACATTTATCAAAAAACCTCCAATGTCAACATCTTGCATTGATATATGAAGTTAGTATCAAGCCTTTAATGGAAAGAACATTTATACATGTGTATGTGTGTAAATGCGCGTTGTAAGCATAAAAATTATCAATCTTTCAGAAAATCAAAAAAATAAAAATAAAATAAAATTGAAACTGGCAACATTTCAGAAAATCAAAATATCAACATCTAAACTTCATAAGTGTAGTTAGTATCAAGCCCTTTAATCAAATTATCTAAACCAGTGAATAAATCAAAGGGAAAAATGAAGAAAATAGAGCAAGCTGGCCAGTCGAAACTAAAAATTATGGTCTAGACTGAAGGCATTCTGGTACCAGATGAGGCCAAGCTTGGCATTCTAAAACACATGTATATCTTTCTTTACACTTTGCTGATTGCTCAGTAATACTCACTTACAGCTTTAAAAGTTTTGGAGATGTACTGGCATATAAAGAAAAAGAAGTAACAGCAGGCTGTAAGGGAGCAAGGATGCCAGCAGAAGTGTCTCTGTTGAGTTTAACTCAAATTGGCTACCTCCAGAATAAACACGTATTCAAGGACAAAACCAATGTTGCTAGCCTATTTGGCTATGAACAATGTTCAAGTACCATATCTACATGCGGAGTTCAGTGTAATCTTGAGAAATCGCAGGGGAAGTGTCTTGATCTTGATGAAATAGAGAAAAGATCTGTGTTACGATCTATTACAGATCCAAATGGAAAGGCATGTACTTTACTAAAATGAAACAAAAAAATTAGTCTCTGGAACAATATTAAAAAAAAAGAAGATATTTTCTTCAATCTTGTGTTATGCTATTTAAAGAATAGAATAAATGCAGGGAGTTCAGTCTCAGATTGTCAGAATGGAAATAACTGCTGCTTAGAGCTTCGCAGAGATGTTTTGATTGGAAAAATCCAGACCGATGCTGCTATTGCACGATTTAGAGACCGTTATGGAAGCTGGAAGCACCCTATAAAGTCAGTTGCTTTGACAGCAAGCCGTTATGGAAGCTGAAAGCGCCCTATAAAGTCAGTTGTTTTTTGTGGCTATCGTCACATGATGCGTGTCCCACTCGAGCAAATCTCGAGAGAAGAGGTTTATATATTTCACAGCAGATGTTTTTTGTGCAACAAAGCAGAGGAGAGCAGCAGTCATCTTTTTTTACAGTGTCCTGTGACAATCCAGATTTGGTTCTTCTCATCAATCTATTAGAATTCATTTGTAATCTTTTCATTGTAAAGGATCTTTTGACAAATGTAGCATGCTAGACTGAAGCAATTTTAAATTTGTGTATGAACCTGAATGTCTCTCAGCATATCATGGGAAAGTCCAAGTAAAATGTCGGGAAAAGGATAATTCAAAACAAACAAAATAAACACCAACGATGCATTTTTTTAAAGCAATTAAGAGTTAGATAATCACCAGCTGAAGAATCATCAAACAGTAGATTAAGTGATTGACTATCCAAGAAATACTGTTTGGCCAGTGACCTGAAATCAATTGTAGGTTCAACTTGTCTGTATCTCGGAAAGCGCAAAGGTGAAGAAATAGAAATGGAAGATGGACCATTGAGCAAGGAATCTGGTTCGCATAAAACTCCAGGCTTAACGATCAAATCAACCAGGTACTCCCTGTATGGTGAAGAGTTACATGTCAATACTAAGACTCCTTCCTAATATGAAGCTAACCAGATAGCACACGTTATGCATATTTTAAAACTATATATGTCTATCATGTTAACTAAATCCAGCAGAAAAGTTCAACAGATGAAGATAACAGACATATCCATACTAATCTAATTCCAACTCAAAGTAGCAGTGAGAAAAATATTTTCTATCTGCTTTCAATATCTGATTCTACTTGCTTCTAGTCCTTTGAATCTTCTTCTCTGCATTTGGGGCTGTGCACAAAAAGAGAAGGATCTTCTTTGCATTGGAATCTGAATCATGATTTAGAATCTGAGTGAGTATAACAAGTTAAGGTACATTTTAATTTCTAGATATGGGCGAGAACTACCATTGCACTCAAATATCTTAATTCCAAAATTTCTAAGAATACTGCAGCAGGTACTAAGAGAAGCAAACTTCTGCTAGCGACTGAATCTTTAAAGATATATACATTTTATCACATCAGAAAGGTCACATATTACAATAAGAAATTTCGCCATAGCCATTTTTCTGAATGTACGCGCGCGCGTGTGTGTGTTGTGTGTTGTGTGTATACTGAACTGCTTTTTTGACAAATAAATCATATTTTGAACTTCTTGTTCTTCACCAGCTTTACGTAACCGAAGAAAGCATTCAAAAAAAAGAAACATTGGAAATTGAGCATAGCATAAATAAAATACCAGGTAAGAAGGAAGAAAGCATTTATACAATGTTATCAGCAGATGCATAATAGCAGACTAGCAGTAGGAAAGTAAATCATGATCATTTCATACAATATACATCAGGAGTATTAGTTTTCCAAACAAAAGTAAGTGGCAGTATCAATTACCATCCGTTAAGGATTCAACACACCATCCCCAAAACTATACTTGTCTAGCACAAAGATATACAAAAGGTGAATTGAGTATTCTTTCCCACTTTCTATCCTAGTGAGATTTGTTTTCAAATGAACAAAAGATTATAATATACACCATTTGTAATCTGAACTTTTACCTGTCAAGTCCAAATCGAACTAGACATGAGGAAGCATCAGAGCAGTTGCAATATTTACATCCCTTGGCAATTCGACATGGTAAATCAATGATGTCAGCGAGCACCTGTTATGATTACATTGAAGTTAGTGATAAAACATCAATCTTGTACAGGACACACAAGGAAAGACACTATGGATGGCAAACAATATTCACTCTAAGCACTGAAGAACTCAAAAATACCTACACTATCAGTAAGGTTTCTATTTAGTGATAAATACACCATTACCCTGATTTTTATCCTTAGATTCCTTTAGAAATTAGATATACTGACTTATAACAGAACCAACTAAACAGGTACATACTTTGAAAAGCAAAGCTCGATGCCTGCAAAGCCCAACAGACAGGCTACCAATGGGAAGCACGATAGATCCAAGACAATCCTTCAGGTTATCACTGCACCCCCTCGACATGGAAACCAAGTCCTCTTCTCCATCAGGAGCTGCACCCCTTCATAGAGAGAATAAAGCTAATTACAAAAGAAAAAGAAAAGAGGTGGGTCTGTTGGAGCTTCTAAGAAAAAGCTTTCAGTACTCACCCCATATGATCACAAACCAGCTTGGCAAGCTGATCAACAGCTTCTTTGGGGGTTATTAAACTAGGGGATATGCTATGAATTCTATTCTGCAGTTCCTTCAAGCTGAGATCATTGCACCAATCAATCAAAATCACTTCAACAGATGGTGCTTTAGAGGGATCAACTGCCTTCAATGACTCAATTGATGGAATACGGCCACTTTCTTGCAGAACTGAGCACAGGTTCCAGACATATGGATCCATCCCATAAATCCAATAAAATCCATCAGGGACTTTATCAAAGTACGACAAGCATCCATTTATCTGGCATAAAATAAAGAGACGAGCAAAAATATCACTTTCGGAATGCTGACCTGGAAAGTCTGGAAACTCTCTGAATTTGGAATAAGAAGAGATTCATAGGAACATAAAATAAGAAAATCACAATAGGAAGTCAACGTCTAGTCAATGGGTGAATATGACTACATTCAAAAAATCATTCAAGGTAGTATGAAGTAGCTCCTATTCCCACAAAACATGAAAATAATAGAAGAATATGTGATCAACCTTCTTTTTAATTGTATCATTTTCTAGGGTCTTATAGAAACAAGGAAGGGGTTTGTCAGTGCCGAGATCACATTTTTTTGACAATAAGAAAGGCTTAAAACTTTTGAGGTAGTGTAAACAGCTCAGCCTCATTGTATTTGGCAACAAAGAAAGAAGAAATAGAAAAGCAGAAAGCAGAAAAGAGGTGCTCAAGATTAGCACTTAAAAACAATTAAGACTCGCTCAATTCCCTTAATCAAGAGGCAAGAGCCCATCAGTTGTCCTTTGCCACTTCGCTCCTTTGGTGACTTGAACCCCCAACCTTAAAGTTGAAGGTGTGGATTACAACTAGGCCATTTACCCTTGTCACAAGCAATCAACTATTTTTCACCTCCATATCAAATTTTGAGATTTAAGAGTCTTGACACATAGTACAAAAACAAAGATGCTGTGAATAAATTATTGAGATCTCTTGAAATTGGGAAACGAAGTTAAAGAAATGGGCATTAGTAGCTCCACCCAAAAGCTAGTTTAAGCATTAAGAATTATCTGAAACCATATAAAGAGAGTACAATCTATACTCTCAATCATATGGAATGCTAAGACACCCACAGCTCAACCCACACTCCCAACCAAAATGGAACTAACATTCAATCGCATAGGCAGAGTTGGACCTTTGGAGTGTGGGCTACGGGTCCAACATTGGGTTACTCTACATAAGGGATAGGAATCACACTTGTATTTGCATTTGAAAAGCACGTTCATTGCCCGCGCAATCGCCTACTTTATGGACGCGCATTCATTGCCCGCGCAATTGCCTACTTTATGGGATGGAGATATTTAATCAAATCCTAAATTGAGTTATATTGTTGTATTGCATAGGTTGTCTAAGAACTTTTAAAAGAGTTTTAAAAAGGTCCTGGATAACTCCACTTAATGTCAAAAGAATTACGGTGGGATGATCAATTTTTTTCATAGTATCAGAACCAACACCTGGAACACCAATCCTAACACCCGTATTACCATATTGGTCATGTGTGGGATGATATATAGTCATTTGTTGTTCTACGTGATAATAAAAATCTTGCCCATTTCACCTATAACCTTGAAGTTTTGGGTTGGAAACTCAGAGTCTCTCACAATCCATCACTTAATCAGCTAAGACATTTGTAATCAGATATGGATCCGGGATTGAACTTTATGAGTTCCAGTTGAAAATTCTATCATAATTCAATAAGTTGAAGTCTATTTATTAAAGCATACCAGTTCGAGTCAACTAGCTTCTAAACTACATCAGTCCCTGGTAAAGTTGAAAATCATTGCTAATCAATTCCTCTTAATTCTCTCTTTTACCAAATATGAAATGCTCAAAGGATTCCTAAATCATAGAAATGTCAAGCAATAAACGACATACCCACAATCGATGTGACATTGTTTCCGCCGATGCAGAAGATTCTAAATCTCGGGATGCCAATACATCAGTCGCAGGATCCAAGAAGTTTGGACTATCAGCACAGGTTGCTTCTGAAGAGAGCCTTACTGCCAACGCTAACTGCAGCTGATAACTCTCCTCCGTCTGCTGCGCCCAGCTCCTTGCCACCGACGACCCACAGCCGTCATTCTTATGCCCAAAAGAGGTCTCCACGTAGTTCTCCCCAGAAAGCGAGCTATCACCGAAGCTACCCTCACTTGATTGCCTTTGCGACCCGATCGAACCGGGTACCGGAAATGATCCGACCCGGCTTTGTGATTGCATCATGCGGTGATCAATCAAGTCCCAATCAAATACTTTACCTCTCTTCTTCTCGCCGGAATTAGACTCACAATACGGCGGTACACCAGCTCCGACGGAGAACTTCGGCGCCGACAGCTGGAAAAAATTACCATCAGGAATTTGATTCAACAAAGCATAACTCGATCGTCTACCAGACATTTCCCTGAACAAAAACGTTCAAGTCACAACTGCCATTACACTGTAACCGTGCAGCTTTTCAAGATGAAGGAGAAAATGGATGTATTTGTAATATTCTGAGAACTTTTAAGGTGTAAAAAACCATTAAATAAGAATTACGGGCTTTTATTTGAATTAATTATAGCAAGTGGGGCTGTTTGGTCAAGAGGCGGAAAGATGCATAGAATTTTGTTCGTGAATACGTGAAGGTTTCCGGCTTCTGGTGAGCTGAACTTAACCAATGGGCCATGGCTTTTTAGCCGCTCCATTGTACGTTGCTCTAAAAATAAATATTTTATTTATTTAATTTTAACAAGTTAAGAAAAAAAATCATATTAATCTTAATCTTACATGATTTAATAACATAATAATAATCAAATTTAAAATTGATAATTGTGGGCTTGTTATTTAAATAAGTAAGGAAATCGATTGTAATCAGTATAAATAGGTTGCACACGAGTAGGCAACAATGGTGAAATTAAAATTTTTGTTAAGAATATTCCATATTTGATATATGTGTATGAAATTATTTTTTTTATATATGTGTATGAAAAATATTTTTTTATTAATATACTTTCTTTTTTTCTTTCTAAATGTATAATATATATTTTTGCGATAAAGAATATTTAACTGACTGTCATTTATATGTGACTGTGCCACTAATACGGAGATATAATGAAGCCTAGGGAATGAAAAGTGCCAGAGTAGTTTGCGGCGAAGTATTATCTGACGCACTCCTTTACTAGTTCTATGAAATAACTATATATATAGTAAAATTCAAATAAATGAGAAGAATCGAGTAATATTTTTCTATGTACTATTTATATATATATAATTTTGATTTTGTAATGATTATTCTTTCAGTGAAAATTATTCTTTTTACTATTTAGAGATTCACTTTATCAAGATAAGGGGAAAACATGATTCTTCTTGTTGAACTTCAACATGAGCTACACAAATCAAATTACAAATAATAGATGTATTAATTTTATTTGGTATATCTTTTACCCATTACATTAAATCACAAGTTATAAATTGTCATGAATTGGTGAATATAATTGACGTTGATGCTTTGTCTAAGTCAAAAAAAGGCAACTTGTACTAATTTTATATAAATAGTTTTATATTCTTATGTGTGTGTTTTATATTTTATATCGAAAAGATAACATCATAAATAAAAACTTGTGATTTTAGTTAAGTGTAATCATTAATGTTTAAAGAATTAAATCTTCCAAGGCTATTACCGATCAAGTATAGAACCCAACTAGGTTGGAGAGCTAATCCCAAAAAGAAATAAGGATAAAAATAAGGTCGATACAGTTATTTAACTTTTTTAGTCAACTATTTTCAATGGGAGATTTATAATAACATGTAACAATATATCAAATATATGTTTGAATTAATTATGAGTATGGACTGGGACTATGTTCTATGATTTCAACTCAACGAGTACACTTACCTGTGATCTATTCTGGTGCTTAGCATGCAAAATGATAAATTTGGTACACGTAAGATTGTTCTACCCTATTTAGATTAATGTCACTCTAAATTCCTTCTTGTCACATCCCGAACTTACACCCTGAACATGATCAACACTCGAAAATCATTGTAGATCCCCAAGTGAACATTTGGCCTGACTGACTTACTCAACTCTTTAACATACATGCAAAAACTTTATAAGGTAAACCTTTAAAAACATTTAATAAAAACTCAAAGGATCTTAATCATGCTCTTTACAAGGTCTAAACAAATTTGTTGATATACATAGTAACAACACTTAAAATATCTGAATAAACAAACTAAACTGACTTACTGACTATGTCCACGAAATCTTTACCATACTAAAGATGGGTGTCGCAACAAGATCCATGGCTCCCGTCGCCTGTCCGCTCAACTCTGATACCCGAATCTCCTTTTGTTTGAAGTTTATTGGACATGAATGAACCCGAACAGACGTACCCGCCGCTTCTGCTTTCTGCCATATGGGTTCAGTTTCGACTGTAAGATAAAATAAACTAGATTAACTAACTAGAACACTCTGAAAGCAAGAAGGTCTTACCAACTATTGGTGGGAAGTTGTCTTATTGAATGTTTGTTATCATGAGTACCTGAATCTACACTATAAAACGATGCAGCGCCAAAGGGCATTAGTACATGAAATGTACGATATGTAAAATGGTCAAAATAGAAACTCAGGATAAAACACTCAACTCGGATATTTAACTCAAAATAACTCAGCAACAGAAGTAGTGCACTAAAAATAAAATACTATTTTAATGCGTTAATGAATGTAATTCAATATATGAAAATTAAAATACTCAAATACTCTATTCTAAAATATATCTCAACTCAAGGCTATAGTCATAACCAACTCAGTAACATAAGCAATGCAATGCAAGTAAAATATTTGATTTAATGCATAAATAAATGTAACTCAATATATATATGAGAATAATATACTCTATCTTGGGGAGTTTCTCTAGTTAACAACCACCACTATGAGATTTGTGATGATACAATGTCTTACCCATGTTGTCTGAGTCATCCAATAACTTTTCGGGGTAAGGGACGAAACTTAACTCATGGATCCATGTAACTGGGCCATCTTACTGGCATATGAGGAGTTGTACAATCTGGTACAATCCTATCCCACGTTGGCTACATAGTTTATGAGATTGGAGTTATCTTAACTCATACCCACATCGGTGCTCAATACTACTTCCAAAAATTATTTATTGCGCTCACTCAATGTTTGAAAATATTTTTTTATAAGTTTGAGATAATAACTCAAACTAGTCTCTTAAAAGAGAAATCTGCTTTTGAAGTATCTCAATACTCAAATGACTTATTTCGAACTCAAAGTTTCTCTTTAGAATATTACCTTTAATATCCACACAAGTAATCGTCCTCTTCATCTATATGAGACCCCTATTATTCATCACCCTTCGGTTAAGTAATTATTAGCACACAAAATTCAAATAAGAGTCTAGAAATTTCAAGTTGTCAAAATTTTAACGTATAAAAGTGTCAAATTATGAACTTATATTTTCCTTATAACTTTTGAACAATTTCAATTTGATCAAATATAAAAATCTACTAAAATATAAGACACTTTATTATCATACGAGATAATAGATGCAAACCTCTATTTCATCTGCATCACACCAATATGATGTGTGATATTATCATTAATCTCATAATTTTCTTGGACCATAGATTCAGAATATTAGAAATTTCCTTTAGGAGGACTTGCATGTCAAGCCTCCCTAGTTTCACACTAGCTTCATGTATTACATCGTCGAACTTGCACTCTAAGTATTGGTCCCGTTTAACCTAAATTATTTCGACTTCGGAGGTCTATATTCAAACTTTCAACTTTGTGTTAACTCTGTTGTGAGTATCTTCCTTTAGAACTACGTCATTCATATATAACATACACCGTGTATACCTCTCTATGTCTATTTCGTATTAACTCATCCATCATTAAGACAAATACAAATGAATTAAGAGTTAATTCTCTAATGCAAACCTATCACAACTCAAAAGTGCTCAAAAGGCTTCTCTCACTATTTTAATCTAATTTTGATTTATCATGTATATTTTGATCGCCCTAATGTATGCCACATAGATGCCTCTAGTGGCTAGCCTCCAAACATCTCTAAAGGACATCTCTTGGGATTCATTGTAAATTTTTTCTAGGTCGATGAACACTATGTGTAAGTGCTTCTTCCTTTTGCTACACTACTCGGTCAGTTTTTTTACAAGATAAATTACTTCTATAATTGAGTGTCCCAAAATAGATCTGAATTGATTCTCATCAATGCTCCATCTCTCGTTCCTTCATCTCTATCACTCTTGTTTTTGTACATTGAGATTATTCTATTCTACCCTTATTCTTTGAACATTTTCGTCGTCTTAAAATGACATTAAATAATTAACCTACACACCCACAACTTGTCTTGCTTGCACTTTTTAAATATTCCATCATATTTTGTTTGAGTCGATCAATCTTTCATTTCACATCCTATGAATAATACCCTTATTCTCCGTTTGGCATGATGGAGCTATTTTTGAGTAAATATTGAAAATAAGTCACCTTCTAATGTTTTGAATGACCTTACCTCACTTTAGGTGAAGACTATTTTTATACATTATATCTCAATTCTCAACTTCATATCATTGATTCAATCGAAGTTAGTATTATAAAACTTTTATATGTTAATTTTTCATGAGAATACTATTCAATTTGTTGGCATTATTATCAATCTTTAATAAATATTTTCTTAATAAGGAGTATTTTAATCATAGAGGATGACAATTCAGACATAAGAAGACATGGAAGGTGATAATTCATATAGAAAAAGACATAGATGATAATAATTCAAGTAGAAAAAAATAACTAATGGTTGATGTGTGAAACTCGTAAAAAAATAGTAGTTTAATTGTGTTTTTGACTATTATTTCTTCCATATTTGAAGTTTGTAAGTTCTTATACTGATTTCAAAGTTAATATATGGTAACGATTGATTTAATTTTGTAATTTCATTAATACACATTTATAACAATTAAGTATATTTCTGAAAATTCAAGCTAGATCCTACTCAAAACTTCATCATTGCTAATCGGGTCGAGTTATAAGAGTCACTAACCAATCGAGTCGGGTAACGGGTTTGGAAATGCTGAATCGGTGCAACCCAGACTCGCGGATGGCGCGTTTGCTCAAAACGCGGAGACCCAAAAAAGGGAGGGAACTCTAAAAGCTATAAGGAGGGAAAACTTGCCATATATATAAATGCATTAAAGCACAGGACTCTGCATTTATCCACATTTTCCTCTTTTCTCTCTACCATTTAACGCACCCAATACACTGTTCTTATTTCGAAACTATAATTTTTGAATTCTAAACTCATAAAGTTCGAATCTCGGATCCTTGAATGGATCGATTGCGGATCCTGAATGTGTTCATCCTCCTTAGTTTCTCATGTTTGCAGTTTCGTAGTAGGGAGGATGCAGATATCTGCATTAATGGATCGAGTTACTCCGAAGCCGAGAGGATGGAGAAATTTGATGAAATGTCTATGATTCAAGTAAGACGACTTTCAATTTCTATCATTTTATGTTGTGTGCGCTATTTTGATATTGATTATTGGTTATCAATTCAGCTTGATGATTAGTGCTCAGTTTGTTGTCAAATTGAAGTAGTAACTTGTAAGGTTCATATGACCGCAATGAATGTGTCATTATACATGATTGTGTGTAGTTTATTTTACAAAATTGTTGGTCCTGGAAAAACAGTGTTATCACCTATTTTATGTGCTTTGATTTAAATTTGGTGCTTCGTCTGGGTGAGTTGTTGACAATTCTGGTGCACATAAACTTGCATAGCTTTATCACCATTATCATTTCTGTATTCCCCTTTTCAAATGGTTTGAAAATGCTTTATGTAAGCCTAGTGTCTATTAGAAATATAATAATCTCCCTTGAACTACACTTGTACATTATACGCTTGGACATTAAATATATCAATATGTGATGTGCACAGTAGTAAATCCAGCTACTGGTTGAATTCATTTCTTTTAACTCGAATCGTGTGGATATATATGTGAAAAAAATTGCGAATAGTATCTGTGTGCGGCAATCACTTTCGAATCAATTCGTTATAAATGCTGAATCTACGTTTGCACTTGTTCAGGTTGAGAATTTGACATCACAACTGCTGAAATTGTTATGTAGGATTTTCCCAGCTTCACAAAGTTACAAGGTAAACAGTCCTTTTTTTCCAGTTAAGTCACGTAGCTTGATTTTAATGAGATTTCAACACGTTAAGATACCATTAGCAGGTGCATTCACAAGTTTACTTCAGTATTACTTCATATTAGGTGCAGCAAAAAACAGAAAATATTACAATGTTGTCCAGTTTAGTCTATTACGCAACACTACTGTGTTTTAGCAATTTGAAGAAAGAGAACGGGGCTCTGTAAGTCTGTTCTGCAGACATATATAGATCCGATTTTCCTACTGCTGTCAATTTAGTTTCGTTCCCTTGACTTGAAAGAGAAAGGAGATGTAAATTGCAGAATTTAAGCAAACTAATTGGGAATAAACTGATTGAATAATTCAATAAATTGTCACTAACTAAAGAAACTCCATTACTTATACCTACAAAAATTACTTATTAAATTCATTTACAAGTTAACCAGATACCTATCTTCTTTTTTACCGACTGGTTTCGAACTGCACGATATTGAATGTTGTTAGATTGTTTGATTATGGCATGAGCTACCTGGGTAGCTATATTCAAGAGGCTACTCCTTTGTCTTCATTTGTTTTCCCATTAGTCCTATTTAACTTGCTGGCTGGAAAATGAAACCTTGCCAATAGCGGTCGAGGTGCTCGTGTCTTGTGATCAAATCCTCGTACACAAACAAACCCTGGGAAAATACAATAGCTATTCATCAGAAAGCAAAAAGGTTTTGCAGCAGGGGATGTCAAATTCTTCCTGTTAGCTAATATTCTATTGTCATAGCTAAATTTTATCATTTGTGTGGAACAAAATATAAATTGTCAAAAATGGTGCATTTTTACTATTATTGTATGCTTTTAGTACTTATCTCAGACCTTTTGTAACATATGTTCAAAACCAATGCCTTTTTTTCAAATAAATCTTACAGCTATGTGTGTGTACCTCATATTTGTGGTCCTGCTTCATACATACCATAAAAGGAGTCCTAGGAATGCTTGTTGTCCCAAGGGTCTCACACTTAAAATTGAAAAGATAATGTTGAAAACAAGATTCTTGTTCATAGAGTATAAAGAAGTCATTTTTGAATTAAAATCAATCATCAGATAAATTAGACAAAGAATAGAACAACATAAATTGCCATTGTAGACTACCACGGTCCTAAGCTAAAAGTATAACTATTGTATGTTCTAGCCCCCAGCCCGGGGGATTTTCTTTAGGGGATCAGATTGGTGAAGGTGAGGGCCGGGGAACTCAATGTTGTGAGAGGTAGAAGACAAACAGAAATAAATAGGATTCTCAACCAAGGTGATAATGTTGATCCTCATTTCCTAAGTTTCAGGTTTGCTTCTGGCTACCAGTTGTTATATAATCCTTGTTTCCTTGGTCTTCTGATGCTTTTCATTTTTAATTTTGACAATGGCATGTTAAATTTCAAACAGACAAGACTGTGATCCATTTTATCTATGTTTTAGCAGCATGCCATCTCAACGTAAAGCTAGTTTAACATGTGATTTTCAGGGATTTACTTTGTTGAAATGGATAAGAAGCTAGCTTTACACTGAAAAAATCTGAAGAATTTTCCATTTACATACCTCTCCAGAAGCAGTGTTGTATACTTTCTGTGTTTAGGCCTGATGAACACAACAGATTTTAATGTTATTTTACTCCCAAAACTTCCTAAATGAGATTTCATCAGTTTAGTGATTCTTTCACCTTTGAATATCGTGGGTATTGAGGTTCCAAAGTAGACAGTCCGCCGTGGGAGATTCCACAGCCAATCCCTTGGGACATTGATTGGGTTAAGGCTAGAGTCATGGTCCGCGAACACCTGAAAAGTAATTTCTATCAATGAAATTCACACTATTTGATGTGAAAGCTAGTCTTTGACGTGTGAAACTGTAAATGAGCTAAAAGTTGGTTATATTCACCTCATTGACCTGAAAATATGTACCATTGAGCGGAAAGCTTCCTCTCATAGCTGTTCGACATGGTATCTATTGACAAGAACAATGATTAATCAATTTGTATGTATATTTTTGGCCATTTACTCGTACGAAATGACCACTATTAGAGTCTCTATGGATTTTCTTACCAGAAGAGTCCCTCTTACTGTTTGAGAATGTGCTTCACGTATGCTGTTGCATGAGGAACAAGTCTCATCTTCACATAATTTGCCAGATTCTTGAGAGTTGCACTGAGTTTCTGGAGGTTGCGTTGAGTTTGCTGTTTCACCTGACATGGATTTGATACAAGCGATAAAATCAGAAAGTGCTGAAATGGGGATACAAAGGTTAACTGATATTACCTATGATTTAAACTAACCCATGGATTTTGTACTCTATATTTATCAACATGATAGCTATACTAATAGTTCCTTAAGCACGACCTAGCTAATTCATTAATTTTCCACATTACAAGATATAGTGGAAGGAAGGCTTCCAAAAAAATTTCTTCCATGTATAATTACAGCTCTTGTGATCCTACCTGGTGTCCATATAGCAAGAAGATAGGAAGAAGGATCATCTGGTTCTCTTCTGTCCAACTGCAAAATGAAAAATGTAATTTTTTGGATGATTAGTTTTTATATCTGCTTGGCTGCAGGTTATGTTGGACATAGAACTAATGTGGTATACTGACCCCTTCCAAAAGTGGATGGGAATCTGGAAGTTCATAGCTGTAGGAGGAAAACAAATTGATAGTTAGAATAAAAAGTTGTGTAAACATTGTATTACTTTGAAAACCAGAGTCTATCCTTGACTCCTGTTAGTGCTTCTTTGGCAGCATAATTCTATTTTTATAATGTAAAATCAGGATTGTTTACTTACACTTGATGTTCAGTTCTGAGCCGGCTAACATTCTTAAGTTTAGGTGTTGGAATTGATGCTGCTTCTGAAGTCAAGGCTACTAAGGCATTCGACATCTCTACCTGATGAAGCTCCATATTGTTTTCCACATACTTCTTTACATTTTGAGTGAACTCTGTCATATTCAATTCAATCATAGGAATTTCACTAGGATCTTCCAAGCAAGAGTCCTCTATGTCGATTTCTGGTGCCTGTATTTGCTCTTGCTCAGGTGTGGAAGGAACTTCAACAATTGGCTGTGGTGTTGCTGGTACTTCAATAATAGGAGCTGAATTGATCAATTTCTGATGCTCCACTGGTTGTTCATTGCCCGGAGGTAATGGTAGAGGCAGGTGAGAGAAATTTTCCCTTGGGTTGTTGTTAGTGGCTTTATGTTCTGTTGCACTGACAATGCTTTTCTCTTCTGGCGCGGGAAGGGCAAGCCTTGCACTGAATGAGGCATTTTTATTAGGTCCAGTTTATGAAATACATCGTATCTGAATGTTTAAACAGATAAAATAGCCATTCAAGTCTTATAAGCTCAGTAAATGTGCTTACAGTAAGGATATCATCAATAAGCTGGTTAACTTAAGAAGCTATATCAGAAATGGGTGCATTTAAAATTTTTTAGCATGAAACTGCTTTGTCAGTGACTGAAATTTTATTTTATAGAATGCATCATGGTTGCATTTTATATATTGGTGGGTTATCTTGAAACGGATGAACGTTTCACTGCCACAGTAGATTTTTCATACCAAAGACATAGTAGAACTATGATCCTTTGGGTTTGAGTAGAATAATTTATGTACAGAAACAGGATAGTTGGACAAACAGGACAGAGGTATTTTAGCCGCAGAAAGTATAAATAGTAATATGCTAACCTTGCAAATGCACTTGCAAAGTGTCTGCATTCTCCTCTCAGTGGACATGCATTGCAATTGGGTTTGCTTTTTGTACAGAAGACCTACATGAGTTGTAAGAGTGGCTTTAGCCTTTGATTGCAGATATCTGCTACTTCTAGGAGATATCATGTAATAGTATTGACATACCTTCCCAAAGGTGATCATATGATAATGTAGCTCATACCTGTAAGTAAGATCTTAAATTAATGGACCATTACTGATTGGAAGAAAAAGAAAATCATTTCTAAACAAACTTCGTACAAGTAGACAACACTTTTTATCATTTGATTATTACCAAAAGACTGTTGTTGGACTACTTACTTTTAGTTATAACTCAGAGCTTGACATCTGCGAGTGGTCAAATTTTTTATATATAATTGTTTAATAGATGCTACTTACAATGTTTTTTGATCAAGCTTGCAGAGACGTGGCCACAAGTACTTTTGAATTGACTCCAATATTGGGTACCTGTAGGAATATCACGGAGTTAGCCTTGCACTATGAATGCAATTAGAGATTCAGAGTCAGGAATACTCACAGTTCCAGAAGATGCAACTGTAGTGACTCAGGCAATGGCTGCAGGGGCACCCACCCTAGTCTAACAGCTATACGCCCTACATTTACGTCAACCTTATTACAGAAACACAGAAATTAGTGTGATTGAATGGCTATTTCTCATATATTTGACTCTTCCAAAATTGGTTTTAGGTCTTACTGGGAAAGCAAGGTGATGAAGTGTTAAAAGTCTCACACACTCCACGCTTTTAAGACCCAAGCCCCTTATGCTCAGTAGATACTCCCTGAAACCATACATTTGAAATTTGTTATAATTTGTTCATGACTGGAATCTTATACAAAGGAGATTATTTAGAATAACTTATAATTGCTGGTTTACTTTGCTTTGTCTGGTGGAACATCTCTCAGCCATTCAAGATCAATACTTCCATGATCACTGACAATCCGGTTAAGAAAAGCCTGCAATAGCAAGTTTATTTTTTTCCATAGAGCAATCATGAAGATTTCAGGCAAAATAAATACTGTAGATGCATATGTTTCTATAGTATGCAACAGAAAGTTGTGTACAATAGACCCAATGTGATTCGGCCCTTCTGTGCACCCCACACATAGCAGGAGCTTAGTCCTATGGGCTGTCTTGCATATGTTCTCTTATCCTTAGATATTGCAAAGAAGGTCATGCAATGTAAACTCATTTGTGTACCTTGATTCTCTCTGCCAGCTTGTTGTTCATTCCTCGTTCTCTAATTGTATGGGCTACCTCATCGACATTTGCACACCTCACTGCTTCATAGTCCACTGAATCCATTGTGTTTGTTGTTCTTTCTCTTTTCTTGCCGTTTGCCTGGGCCTGCAACCGTAAGCTGTCCCAATCTATGTCCTCTTTCTCCTTCCCAAGCCGTCCATTTTTAGCTTTAGAAGGACTGTCATTTACTTTGTCTACCTTGCTGCAAACGTGATTAGTGTCATTTTTCAAGTTTGACTCCAAACCTCTTTGCTCAGACTTACATGAATCAAAAACTATGTTGGCCCTTTCTGTGACATCTACAATGGTTTCTGAAAAGGTGGGGGCTTCTGCAACTTGCTGGACATTGCAATTGCTATCTTCAGTTTGAAATTGTACTTCAACATTGACTACTGCATCATTTACTGTCTCTATGTCCAACTTATTTTGAGGGTTCTCTGCATAAAGTGCTGATTCTGCTGACAATTCGCTTTTTTCTGGGCCATTAAGTTCCTTGCCTAGGAATGGAAGGTTTTCACCTTCTTGTAAATGTTCAGGGCAGCTGGTTCCTTGTGCTCCTGAAGTTCCTGCCATCTGTAACAGCTTCAAAAAAGAAGTGGAGCTGCAAAAGTTGCTTGAGTCAGTTCCTTCTGAAGCTTGAATAACTGCAGAGTTCTCAGAAGAAACTACAGAACTCGAAGAAGAAGGCAGATCATTCAATTCTTTTTGATCTTGGGAACCCGTAACTGTTGATCCATGATACAGATCTGAGCCTTCTCTAGAAGAATCAGATTGCAGAACTACAGAAGATTCTGCCGACTTCATGCATTGTGTGCTATTTTCACTTGATTCAGAGTCATTGACAACTGCTTTTTCTTCATTTGAATCTGTACTATAGACTCCTGAAGAATCCTGACAATGGGTTGACTGATTTGGTTGATCTTCATACCATCTGATAGAGACATTGGGGTCTGTTGCACACTCTTCGGGTTCTTCAATTATAATACCTGTGTTCCCTTCATGCTTCTGAGTACTGTCTGTCTTCAGAGGGAAGTGGGCAGCAAGTGACATGAATGCGGAGCTGTAAAGAGGATAAAGTAAGTAATTTTAGGGACAAAAGTGGGCTAAGTAATTGTTGGCACTCATCTTTCAATGTTATTAGGAATTTGCTGGAAGACAGGAAAAAATTCCAAAACTGTAGAAGTTTATAGTTTCAGCTAACCTAGAAAGGTGATCTGAAACATTCTGTGTAAGATATACCCCAACCACAGAGTCCACAACAGATCCCTTCCAAGGTGAGAAGCGCCTGTCTCCTGAATCACCAAAAGAAAAGAAGAAGAATAAAAATTTATGGTTATTACAATAGACTAAAACAGACCTGTCATTTTTTTCCCTTTCAATATGGCATGGTAAACTCCTAAAGTATTCCTACGGAAAAAAATAGTAAAGGTTTGTGGAATCTTGCTTTGCAAGATTAACATCTAGTTGAAGCCTCACTATTCAATTGTTTCTATTACTACATGGTGAGTCACAGATTGACAATATTAGCATAGTCATCTTATCTTATTTAAATTACTAATATTTTCTTCTACCAACGTTTCTAGTGAAGGAATCTAGCTGGCAATTTGACATAGCCACTGGGGAAGTTCGAAGACTTTACTACACATTACCTTGGACAAGACGCATGCGTGCAATAAATGAGTCTGCTCTACTATTAAACACTCTACGTTCGTCCTCCCACCATTTTGCCTTGTCTTCATCTGTTCCATCAATGCCTTCACTGTTTATATCTTGCAGCAAAAGCTTCCATACCCTATCAGTCTCATCATCAACATCAACTTTTGGCCGTGGTTTTCGTTTTCTAACTAACGAATTTCCAAAAGGGACCATACTTCCATCTCTTTGATAAAGAACAAGGGCACTCTCCCTTTGAAACTTGGTGTGGTCGGTGATGATCCCATGTTGACCTTGATTTTGGCTGCTTTCTCTATTTAAATCAAGATACTGCAAGCGTTCTGCAATTTCATCGATCAGAGACATTCCTCTCCATGTTAAAGCTGGCAGAGAACCTGCATTCAATGTTGTTAGCAAGTAAAGAGTTCTGATATAATGTTAGTTTTAAGTATATGCCTTACCCCTTGCATTTTTTGTGAAATGTTGATGGGCGTACATGTTGGAAGCTGCCGAGCTGACAAGGATGCTCGTCTTTGACTGCCTTTTTGTCTTAATTGCTGCTCGGGTGTCTGCAATTGGAGTTCCCATGCATGCACTGGATAGATGTGAAGCTTTACATCTTTCTCCAAATCCATATGTTGTTGCTTCTTTGGATGTAGAAGTTGGAAATTGTTTGTAAATTTCATGTAGAGATGCAAAGTCATGTACTTGAGTTACGCTGTTTGATCTCCTCCTCCTTAACCTCTCTGCTTCCACAAACGCTGGCATAGCATTGGAATTCCACATTCTGTTATTGCCTATACTGGTTGTAGAATTGTTGCTAGGTGAACCACTGATATTGCACTGAGATGAAGGCATGTAGTTAGATTCGCCGGTAAAATGTCTAATATAAGACGATGTTGAGCTGTGGCCCTTTTCTGCTCTCATTTTCTTGTAAATAGCAGAAAAATGCATCCCTACATTACTATAAACATCAGGTTTATGTGCTGGAAGGATTGCTTGATAGGCCTGCATAGAATTGAAATATGTCCCTCTGGCATTTATGCTGTAGAATTGTGCTTCATCAGTTCTACATGAATGCTGTCTTTTCAAGCCATTCCCATGTGGCAAGCATGCACTACTGCTGCCGTTGGAACAATTCAGGTTCTGTGGTGTCATTTGTAGTATGCTTGCATGTTTATCAAGAGTTAAATCTGAAAAAATGACTCTGTTATTTCCCCTTGTGCTTTCACTGTGATTCCCAACCATGGCTTTGCCATGATTCCAGCCAACCTTGTCCGGAGTTGGAGGCCCAGGGTACTGCATTGCAGGCTGTGGTAAGTAATTTCTCATCTCCTGGTTCAGGGAACTGGTGATGTTACAAGTTATGCCAACTTCTGTCTCTTCACTTGTGGCTTCTTTACCTGGTCCAAGTCGCACAGATTCTGCAGATTGTGAAGTTGACCTGGAATTATTTGCCTGCAAATTCATAGTTGAGGGCTTGTATGATGAATTTTCATCACTTGCTTGGCTTTCAAATTCTAAACTCAATGATTTCCTGCAGGATTTTCTAGAAGGAGGAACTTCTGTCGGGTCAATTGTTCCACTGCTTCCCTCTTCAGAGAGTTTTTCCATGCTCTTGTTATTTCTTCTGACATTCCTTTTTCTTGTTGGAGTTTCTTCGGAACAAGGAGGCTTTCCCTTGTGAAACATTGTATCGTTTATCTCTTCTGCAGAAGTGGCTGCAGGTCTGCCAGTTGTTCCACTGCTTCCCTCTTCAGAAGGTTTTCCCGTGCTCTTGGTCACTTGATTTCTTCTGACATACTTCCTTTTTGCTGTTGGGGTTTTCTCAGAACCTGGAGCCTTTCCCTCGTGACAAATTGTACTGTTTACCTCTTCTGCAAAAGTTGCTGCAGGTTCGCCAACCTTGTTTCTTCGGACATACTTCCTCTTTTCTGTTTTTGTCTCCTCTGAACCAGGCTGCTTTTTGATTCTTGGTTTAGGAGTCCTTTTAGGCTTGTCTTCGGCAACCACTTTGGGCCTGTGCTTTCTTCTTCTGGGTTTTTGCTCTGGTGTATTATTCAATTGAGTATCCTGTTTGCCTTCCTTATCAGGCTGGTACTCCTGCAATTCTGATTGATTCAAGGTCAGCTCTGACTGTACTTTATTCTGTTGGAGTTCATTTGCTTCAGCTCTCTTTATTATATCCTCATTTGACTGTATAATTCTTGCTGCTGTTGTCACATTAATATCCAGGTTTGATTCATTAGATCCTTGTGCTTTAATCTTGATCAGATCTGGTGTTACGGGTTCAAACTGGAAGGAGATATTGCTGCTCAAGGTTGCACCCGTCATTCTTGATGGTGAATTCATTTTGAAAGGGAAGCTGGAAAAATTAGAGCTTTCATCTGCATGATAAATTCTCTTATATCATGTTAGTTTATAAAGGAAATATTCCCAAAATTGAAGCAACAATTTTTTTTAAAATTTTGACATGTCATGTAAATCATGATACTGTTTGACGCTTAACTGAATTGTTTTTCATTGAAATGAAAAACACAATATGTTGAAGCATGTGCTACATGTTAAATATGCAATTACTTGTACATTACAATAGGATAAATTTGACTCGGAATGGCACTATAGAAGAATACTCAATCAGAAAAAACACAGTATCGCAGATCATATTTTTGGCCCCTATTGTTTTCATTCCGATTTTGTTCTAGGATGAATTATTCTAGTCCAAATTGGCACTTCATTGAGTATTCGCAGGGTTGTTCAACTCAATGTGAGCTAATTTGTGCATTCAGATTTTTAGTAGATATAAGTTTCAAATTACCAAAGAATGATAATAGTTATATTTCAATGTCAAACATTTTGCAGGTCGTACTATGCTCAAAGTCACTGCTGTGTTAATGAAGCAGGTAAAAGAAGCTCTTGGCATATACATGTAATGCAATTATTGCAATCTGAAGATCCTCCAAGCAATAGGGTCATCACAATTAGTAGAAACTAATGTATCAATGAAGACTTCATTTTGTCTACCTGCATTCGGAGTATTGATGGGCGGTTGGAAAGAATTCTTCACACTAAAAGCTATTTCATCTGCTGGTGTGGTGCCACTGCCACCAGCATGTGCCATCGCCAACAGATCCCCGAAAGATACATTATTCCACATGTCTACATTATCAGTAGGGAAGTTATTGTACATATTTATACCACCTCCATACAGTTCGGACTTTGTTCCTGCTGCTGCTTCTGAGCTAATGAAGCACTGATCTACTGTTACTGAACTTGTTGAACTGCTATATGCAGCAGCATTTTGTGCTTCGACTGTGCTGCCAGTAGCATGTCCCAGTGCTTGTTTTCCTTGCAAATCTAACCAATCGACTTGAGTTTGCTGGTTTTCCTGCCTGTTACTGCAAGTTGGTGGCGATTTCTCAAAACCTGGTTTTCCTGGAGTTGCTGGGATCCATGAACTGCCTTGGCCTATATCCATTCTGCAGCTCTGGAAACTGGTAAAAATCCAATCTTTTCTCCCTTTTTATTTTCTTCAATTTGACATGATGAATTTCTTCTGAGAAAACTCAACCATTTCCAGCATAGAAAAAGATGCAGGACTTAGATAAGGTTATTAATTCTACAGTACCAACTTTGTTTTATGAAATCATCCTGCAAAGTAAACAAGATTCAAAGATGAAATGACCTAGATTAAAAAAAAGAAACAAAAATCACAGAAACAGAATTTCATAAACTCTACCAAAACCAGAATTAATTAGTACTTGCATTCAAATTTGTGAATTTACAACAAAAGATTCATTTTATCACAGATCCCCAAAGACCAAACCAGAATGCAGATTCCACAACAAAACAAGAAATCTCAATTTTTTGTCAAATTCAAGGAATGAGTAGCAAAAATTAGGTCTTGATCAGTGAAAAATTCAACAAACCGACAGAACTAAAAAATCTACATCCAACTCACCTCAAAAATCCCATTTTGTTCTTCAATTTCATGATGTCTAAATTCAGAAAAAAAAATGCAGATATAACTGGTCAACAAGTGTAACTGATTGTAGAAAGCTCAGCTGAATTTTACTCACCTAAAAAATGGATCTTTGAAGGAGATCTCACAGAATGGAAGAAGATATATTCCTGTGGGTGGGTGAGAGAAAATAGGAAAAGAAGCTGAAAACAAAATTTACAAAAGCATTATTCATAGACTGGAATAAAGCTCATTTAACCGATGAAAAAATATTTTTCTCGGTAAACTGTTAAAAAAAACCAGTAATTTATTTTTAGTGTTACTTTAATTGTACTTAAGTGTTACGAAAGATAAGTTTATGAGCAGAGGGGTTTAAAGTTAAAAAGGTATTATCTTTAGTTAAAGTATTATTAATAATCTCCGTGAATTTATCTAAGTCTGTACCACGTGCCATGTAAGGAGAGTGGTCCTACTTCGCATGTTTTTATGCTAGTCATATTGTTAAAAGTTAGCCGTTAGAGAAGTGGCAGTTATAACTAACTTGAGGCGAATTCAGAATTTAAAACTTATAAAATTTTATTATTATTTTAATAAACTTCTGGTGTAGGTACAAAGTCTAGTCAAAAGTTGCTATATGAATATTCGGCATGTATATTTTATTTATATGTAAAAGAAAAGTGAATAGCATGCAACAAAGTATCAATATATTTATTTGCTCTATTTTATAAGATTCATAAAAAAATATTTTTGTGGATATCTCTTCAATTAATAATTAATGAATATTCTATCTTAATTTTTATATTAATTGTCATGTAATAGTACATTTTGTTAAAGTTATTTAAAATATAAATAGTTAATATTAGGAATAAAATATAAAAAAAAATCAAGTATTTATTGTAGCAATTGTATATTCTTTTTGTTGACATGAAAAAGACAAAAAGTTCCTTTTGTAGTTCCTCATTTCTTTTCACTTCTAAATATTATCGATTGATTATAAAAATTACAATTCACATTATTTTTTAAAATACTTTATTCGAAAGTTAGTCTTTGACCTTGAAAAATTAATATGTTTCAATTTTGAAAATAACTTGTAACTTATTTTCTAGCTTACTTTTAAAATAATAATATTAATATTAATATTGTTATATATATTATAAAAAGTATAATAATTGTTGTAAAAATTAATATTATTGGGTTCGTGCATAGCATGTGTTATAGCAACTCTCTTGTTATACTTTGAAAATTATCAAAATATTATTAGATGAAAGATTGTTGGTATAATGCATCATTCCAAACTTTTTTGGCAAATTTAAGATTGGAATATTGATTAGGGCAAAAAATTCTCGAAAAGTAGTCTCAATTAAATTTTAGGCCAAACAGATTAAAAGATAATTTTTCAAAATAAAATTGCTTAATTAGAAGAGTATGTGACAAGTTCGAATCGCAGACTTGTCTCAACATAGTTCATTTTATACTTTTATTTATAAAATACATCCAAAGAATGTGATTTATGTTTTTCTTCATACAACACACTCGTTGAGTGTGATTTTTGCTTTGGTCATAAAATGCATGTCATGAATGCATTTTATGTATTTTGGAAGAAAATGAACTAAAATGAAATAAGTCTGTGATGTGAACTTGCTCAATCTTGATATATTTTTTTAATTTATATTGAGAGGTATTTTGGTCCTTTCTGCACCAATCCTATACTTAATCCATAACTTTCTAAGGTCGTTCTTAACCTTAAAACACTTCTTAAGCGTATTTCCAATCACTTTATGTTATTTTAACTCAAGAACTAACGCTAAGGAGAAAAGAGAATACTAAAGTTTGAGAGTAGCAAGTTGATTTTTAAAATTTTTGAGTGTCCAATCTTCATTCCAAGTATGTAAAACTAACTAAAATATTGAATAATTTTTTTTGTATACCTTATAAATGTGAATGATTGAATAGTGGATGATTTGAATATTTCTTAATTGTATTTCTTGAGAATTTTTCTAAGGCTTAACATATTTTTACCTAATATTGAATAATTGATGATTTCTATGCAATTATCTCTTGAATGAATGATTTAAATCTTTTATTTCATAAATCCTAATTATATTTTGACTATGATTGAATGTGTCTGTTCAATGATTGAGTCTAGAGTCTTGAATTGTGAATGCTTAAATGTGAATGAGATATGGACATAATGATATTCTTAATGAAACTTGATTATTCTTTGTATTTTTATAATTTGAAACCAAATGATTGAATAGAACTAAATGTTGTTATAAATGTATATCTAAATCATTCTTGAAAGATGTGATGGGATTGATAGGTTGATTGGTTGTAAAGTTTGATTGTGTAATGATTGTGAATTGATAAGAGTCCAAATGTAACCAAATTGAATTGATTTGATTGAGTTTTATTAGCATTGAGTCATGAGAGAAGTATCGAATTGGCTGAAAGTAAATAACAACTTTAGCCCAATAAACTATGTAACCAATGTAGGAGAGGATTGAATCATTAAAGTTGGATATTTCTCTTTTTATGTCCCAAAAGAGGATTTGAATTGTTTGATTGTAGATCCAAGATTGGTTGATTCGTCTCTTACCTAGGTAAGTATTAGACGGGTATGGTAATGATGTTGTTTTGTTGTGCATCAGCGGCTAAAGACGATAGGATTATTGTCGGTTAAGAGAAACTCTTAAATAGTGGATGATGATACATGATATGTTTTGGATGAATTGCATATTACTGAGTCCTTAAAGTTATGCTATTTTACTAAGTTGAGTTAATATCCTGAGTTGAGTATATCTTAAGTTTGTTGTTTCTAGCTATTTTACATACTTGTATATTTTATGTATGGGTGTTCATTTAAACCTGCATCTTTTCATGATGCAGAGGTAGGTAGTAAAGATCATCAATAGAAACTTTGTTGAGGATCATCAATAGTTTTTTCATTTTGATTTGAGGTAGTAATGAGTCTGTCAATGACGCCATTTAAATAGTAGAAATAGAAGTTTTATAAACTAGACATTGATGGGTCGATGTTGAGATCTTTATCTCTTGATTGATTTTCTTTAAAATTATTCTTATGTTATACATTTGGAGTTTGATTGGTGGCCGATGATCTCTCTATATTAAGTTAGAATGTTGATCAAATTTGTCCATATTATTGTCGCTTTTATTCTATGTTTTTCGTTGAATGAATGAATGAGTGTGTGATCAAGTCAAATGATTCTCTTAGGGGTAGTAATGATTTCTGAGTTTTGGTCATGTCTAGGGTACCTTTTATTCCAAGCTCCGTCTTTTAAAACATAAAGTTTTAGAATTATAATTTCAAATCACATATTTAAGTATCTAATACACACATAGATATATATATAGTCCCCAAGCGAAATCATAAGTTTATATTTTATAAAAAAAATCATTATGTGAAGTTTGGGGAGGGTAGGTGTATGTACACCTTATTATTACCTCAAGAAGGTAGATAGATAGTTCTTGAAAGCTCTCAGTTTGAGCATATCAAATTCAACAACATATCTAGTAGAATCTCATAAGTGGGGTCTGGGGAGGGTAAAAATGTACGTAGATCTTACTATTACCTCATAGAGGTAGAGATGCTGTTTTCGAGGAACTTTCGTCTAAAAAACTTATAAGCAGAATAAACTAGATACGAAACAAAGAAAGAAAAAATAAGGAAGAACGACTAATAACGAAAAAATGATAGAAGGTAGATATAATAAATTTTACAAATATAAGACGGATAATGACACCACAGAATAATAAAGACCGAACTAAACTTACTAATCTATCCCTACTAGCTTTTTACTCTAATACGCGCCCTTCACTCTTTTCTATTTAAGGTCATGTCCTCGGTGAAATCACGTGTCGCCATATCTTGTTTGGTGGGT
>JBCEWC010000244.1:0-66375 GCA_038996855.1 Solanum aculeatissimum | reverse complement strand
TAGTTGAGTGAAACAGATATAGGTAGAATAACAACAACTCAAAGATACTCAATCAAAATGTCAAAGGTCTATCTAAAACGGGAATAAAGAGCAGACAATGACCAATCAATACAATCCAATCAAGTCAGAGTACTATCAATATGGAACCTATCTGGAGTTTTTCTTATCCGACAACAATCACTTATGAGCCAGTAATTGTATAACAATCGCGTTGATATTGCCACAATCGTTCGATACCTTGTCGGGGTATGAACAAATCAAATTCATAATGAATCTGATTAACCAATTAAGTCCTATTGTTTCAGGACAATGAGATGGAGGCATGCCCGACTTTAATGGACTTAGTCCACAAAATAGGGATTTGGCCGACTTTAATGGACTTAGTCCACTCCTACACTTGGCGACGTAGTTATTGAGTTCTAGTAGAACTTACTCTCACTCAATTCGGTGTTCGATACTCCTCCCAAGACTCAATGCTCATAAAACAATCAATTCCAATCAACAAATCAGTGAGTCTCTTAATGGACTCTTTCAGTTTATCATCTCTATCAAATTAATCTTTCAACAATTCAACCAATCAGTCAGATCAATCTTTTAAGAGTGAATTAGACAATTATGTATGAGGACTTTCAACTTAGAGCAATCTTTTAGAGTTCAATTATGAAGAATCCTAGAACCATCAAGTTCTATCGACCTATCATCATGCTCACATCTTAATCACATTCACATTTATGTTATCAAGGCTGTAGAATCCCTAGATCCTTTCATGCAATTCTTGGATGAAGTAAAAAGTAGGGTTTATGAAATAACTTGTATAAACATACTGATTCAGTAAAATAAGTCCATGATGATCATCAAGCATGTGAAAATATATAGAATATATAGTTTACAAAAAAATCTTAAAAGAAGCATGCATGGAGACTCAACACTTTCACAATCTTTTTATTACCATCAATGGGGGCACATGGAAGAACAATTTCATGCTTTAGTTTAGCCTTACATACCTGGAAGTTTGAATCTTGGAGTAGCTTGGAATAATTCTCAAGTTCTCTCTTCAAACTCTAGTATTTTTCTCTCTTGAAATCTTGTTCTACGTTTGGAGGATGTGTTTTAGCGTAAAAAGGATCAACTGATATGTTTAGGGCTTAATTTAGGTATAAAAATATCGAGTCTAGGCTTAAAGGGGTGGAAAAAGACCAAAATAATTCTTTAGAAAAAGTTATAAAAAGTCGTCCACAAAACCCTTTACGGCTCGTGGAACGTTCCACAACTCATGGGTCACTTCCGTGAACCTGTGGGCATATTTTTGAGGTTATGGAACCTTTCACGAGACTAATTCATGACCCGTAGAAGGTTTTACGACCCGTAGATAGATTCGTGAAGTCTAGGGCTCAAAATCTGACTTTCTGGACTTTTCCACGAAATCTAACCTTACGGGTCGTACTTCGATTCACGACCCGTATATGGTTTCGTGGAATCATCCTACTCTGACAGTGTTCAGTAAAATGGCCATAACTTATGACTCCAAACTCCAAATGAGGTGAACTTAGTTGCGTTGGAAAACTAATTCAAAGTGATTTCATTTGATAGGTCATGGGCTACCTAGTTCTTTGTGTGCTAAGAGTTATGATCGTTTAAAGTCAACCCTTGCATAATCTATCACTATAAACTCAATTATAGGAAGGTTTTGAACTCGTCTAAGTGTTAGAAGTCTCTTGTTACCCTAATACATTTCTTATATATATAAGAATGAGTCTAGAAACATAGGTACATGTGGGGATAGAGTTACAGGGTGTCACAACTGATACGCGACCTCTACTCCTTCCTATCTAGAGTCATATCCTCAGGAATCTAAAGTTGTGTCATATCATACCTAATCACCTCTCTCCAATGCTTTTTTGGTTTATCTCTACCCCTTTACATACTCTCTACATCCAATCTCTCACACCTTCTCTTCGCATGTCCAAACAATCTCAGTCTTGTTTTCCTCATTTTATCAGCCGCAGAGGTCACTCCCACCTTCTCACGGATAACTTCGTTCCTAATATTTTCTCTCCTAGTATATTCACACATTCATCTCAGCATCTTCATCTCTGTAACATGCATCTTTTGAATTGTTAGTTCTTGATTGGCTAACACTCCACCCCATACAAAAGTAAAGTCTAATTACCACTTTGTAGAATTTACCTTTAAGTTTAGATGGTACCTTCTTATCGCACAAGACTCTAGGGGCAAGCCTCCATTTCATCCATGCCGCCTCAATGCAATGTGTGATGTCATCATCAATGTCCCCACTACTTTGAATGTTACGCGACGAGTGTACACCTTAGGTGTGGTCAATACTAAAAAATCATTGTTGGTCCCAAGAGAATTCTTGGTCTGGCTAACTCACTCAGTAGAGGATGCAAAATAATTTAAAAGCTAAGCTAAGCGGGCAACTCAAACGTCATAGTCAATGTGTATGATAGATTTGAAATATTCAACTCATAAATAGCTCAATATTATAAACCCAATAATAAGATTATAGTTTTCAAAAATAACTCTGAAAGAAATATCTCACTCCACTCTAACTCTGTCTATGAAGTCTTTAACTACTCATAAGAAGGTGTCGGCACAAGTCTGCAACAACCTCAAAGAACTACTAAAACATGAGAGAATATGAAATAAAAAAATCCTCTGAATGCAAGGAAGCCTCACCAAAAGCTGAACATGGTTGATGTTTAATGATGCATTTGTTGAAAATCTCTAACACCTGTATTTGTATCATAAAAAGATGTAGCGTCAAATAACGCCACTACGAGGAATGTACGGTATGTAAGATAGTTGAAAATAAATAACTCAAGAATACTCGATAACATGAATGCTACCTAGCTCAGCTCAATAAAGCATGCAAGTTTTAAGAATCAAAACAATGTTTTATAATTATAATCAAATAAATGCAACTCAGTAAGATAATATTATTTACTCATCGGAGAGTTTCTAATCATCACTTATGAACTAGTGATGATACAACAAACTGTTGTAGTTGCCGCAACTGCCCAATATCTTGCCAAGTTAAGGGACGCAATGTCACTAGATTGATCATAATGAAAGTCCTCTTTTGGGATGACTAAAGAGTTGCCCGAACCAATGTCAATGGCACGATCCTATCCTACGTTGGTTACATAGTTTATGAGGATTGAGTTACTCCTACTTTTACTCAAATTGGTGTTTAATACTACTCCCAAAATTAATTTGTTATACTCATATACCTAAAGTAAGTGAAATGTTTAAAAATCATCTTGTCTAGTTTTATTGGACTTTACTCAAAACTCAAATTCTTCTCAATTCATCATGCTCTTTTATTAAGATAAAATGCATTTAAGATTACTCACATCTCATCAAAACTCTTTTCTCAAAAACATCATTTATGCTTAATTCTCATATTCATTTAGACTCGATAAAATAATACATAAGATCAATAGTATATACATATGAGACTCCCCATATTTCCTAAAAAAAAACTTTTTTCAAATAATATATCTTAAAATACTTGAATTTACTAAATCTCTTAAATTCATACATAATGATGCAAAAATATACTTTCTTTAAATACTTCTCGAATTTTTTGAACAAACTTCATTGAAAATAATGCATATGAAATACTATGACAAGATTTTCAAATAATTTTCGAAAAGGGGTTCATGTGGTATAATAAGCGTGAATCATAAATCAAAGAACATCAGTAATATAAAGTACCATAATTTCGATAATGAAATCAAGACCAACAATAAGAGTAAAGAGAATTCGAAAATTATAAACTTTGGGGTAAAAATTTGGAGGCACCCTTTCTCCCAAAGTTATGGGCTTATTTTGTCTAGTTCCTTAGAGAGAGTTGTCTCGCGCCCCTAGGTATTTTCTAGCTACCCACCTGTGTTAGTTTCGGATTTGGATAGTTCTCATTATTTGATTAAGAAATTCAATTATTGGTCACTAAAGAATACGAAAGAAAGAATTTCGAATTTACAAGATATGATCTATCTAGAACAACTCAAAAGCAAAAGCCCATTTGTTTCTCGAGAAGAGATGGGAAACATGCTCAATATCATTTGATTGAATAGTTGACCATAAGAGTAAAGAGAATTAAAAAATTATGCACTTTGGGGTAAAAATCCTAACTTTAATCTTACTGGTTGAAATTTTAGATAAAGGGCATGAGAAAAAACTTAATTTCTCATTATGATAGTCTTACATACCTTAAACGCTCCACAAACCTTGATGAAGAACCCTAACTTGAAGAAGAACAATCAAGAAATCCTTTCTTGAAATTTTTACATTTTCTTGGAAATCCTATGGATAAGATTTAAGATTTCTCTTAGCGATTCATGAATAGACGAAGAAATTTGAGTTGAGAAGTTTGAAATCTATGAAGAAAAGTCTACCTTGATGAAGAATTTTGAACGAGACCCTAACTTGATATGTTCTTCAAACTTCTCGAGTGTTTAACTTTACGAATAAAAGAAAGAGTTTTAATTATAAAAAATTAATTTTCTACACGTTTAGAGACGTTAAAATAACTCCCCAAAAGTTTATAGGACAAAATACCCTAAAAAAATAAAAGAGAGGTCAAACAGCTAGGTTTGTATCCTCTACGCGCCATGGAGCCATTGCAGACTCATCATGTAGTTGAAACTATTAGGTGTGTGTAAAATTCGAATCGACCTATAAATCGAACCGATAAAAATGTTATTGGATTATTAGGTCATCATGTTTTTAAGGATTCAAAAAAAAAGATTATTGGATTATTGGTTCGATATCAATTTTTACTATTGGGTTCTTGGATAAATCGATAACTCAATAAGATTATAATAATTTACTATCTTACACATTCGTAATATTAAATATTAGTAATTTAATATTAATAGGACACTATAGCAATACTTTACCTATTTTAATTTTTACGGTACTTAAGTGATTAGTTATCCACATTAGTATTTTAGTTTAAATTAACTAATTATAACTTTTGCAAGTTTGTAAACAGTCTTCGTACTCTATCTGTTTTTTATTAATGCAAATTTTCTTATCATTCTTATCGGATAAACCAAAAATCGAACCATCAAGGATTTAAAATCGATAAAAAAAATTGTATTGATTTCTTATTGGTTTAGCATATTCAAAAATCAAAAATCAATAACCCAAATCGATAATATATAAAATCGAACCGAACTGACTAATGTTTACGCCTAGAAACTATAGAAATAAGTTAATGCAGTATGTTGTTCTCTTTTATTGTATTCCAACTCATGTGCCCAACTCATGATTAATCTAGTATATCCAATGTAACTTTCATGGATAACTTTCATCTGCATTCATAATCTTGTTTGCTTTGATTTTCTAGCAACATTTTTATGAACTTGTTGTAGGCTTTCAATGCTCAATAATATCACTTCTTTTTGGATTCTTATTAAACCCTTAATTAGTCATTTTATATTTCTTAATATTCATAATGGTTGAATCGTTACATATATTCTTCATTGTCTTAAATGTTTTTAATCATATTTCCTCTAAAGAGCCATTTTGGCTATAAAATAAATGTTGGGGCCGACAATTTGTTGTTGATTCTCTTATATGTAATCCCAACTTCTTTTCTTTTGGTGAGATAGAAAGGAACAAAAAGTTAATTCTTCATATTCTATTGGTGTGCTGGGTTTTCTTTTTTAAGCTTTATTAGATTATGGCTCCTAGTTTAATACTAGAAGAGCTTGTTGAATTTTGGGGATATACTCATACCGAGTAAAATATCCTTAAGGATAGTGTCTTTTGACATGTCTCAAGCTACATGAATTTCTTACAAGTGTTTGTGATGAAGTGTTCGTGTTCGTGATGATGTTCGTGTTCATGAAGATGAAATATTTTCCGAAAGAATTTTCAATAATCTTAAGGATATTTTATACTTTATTCTTGCCTGAAAATACTACTTGAAAAAATCTTTAGTGCTCTTTTTGTTGGGACCCACGCAGCGAAGTGAGCAATAAAATTTTAGGAGGAATAAATAGAGCAAAGTAGACACTAGAAAATTTGACATGGTTCACCCAAAACTTTTGGGCTACGTCCACAAATCAACACTTCTATTATTTATTTCTTCTACTATTACAAATAGTAGGCTATCAGAGATAAAATAAAAAATAGTCTCACTATTTTTATCACTCACTATTTCTTTTAGGAAAATATTTCCTAAACACGCTCACTCTATTTTTCTTCACAGACTATTTTATTTTATAATAGTATACCTTACAGAAGAAAATATTCAACATATTTTTCTTTCTCTCTGTGGCTCTCTTTCTTTTTCTTCTCTTTTTTTGGTGTGTCTAATGAGAGAGCAAATGCTCTCAATTTATAGGGAAAAGGAAGATCATGCCTATGTCACTAATGACATATATCAATATATAATGTCAATAATTTATAATTTAAAATTATAATATTGGTCAACTACCAAATTTTAATTCTCAACATTTGCAATAATATTTTTTAACATTTTGCTGCAATACATTTTTCCTTTTTGTCATGAATATGGACCCTACACTTTTATCTCTCAAAAAGTTAATGTTGTAGAGATGGTTTGAGTTGCCTTGATATGGAGGTTGAAATGAGTGATTACAAGGCTCCTATAATATTAATTTTCTTTGGAGGTGTACAATTAGCCTCTTAGAATGTGGTGGCATAATATTATTGTTAAGGATGCATAATTAGCTTCTTTAGAAGGTGGACTGGGGACATTGGGATTATAGAATTGGAACAAGGTGGAGGTAATATTCCTTCCAACAGAAAAGTCTGAGACAGTAAAGTACAAAAGCTTATGACAAAGGAAAACATATTATATAAGTTTCTATTGTTCTAATAAGGTATGTACCCATACGTCTTTACAATTTTAATAATTTGTGTGTGACAAATTAAGCGAATATATCTCTCAGTATATAAGAAGATTCGGAGAAATAAGAATTTCGCTTAGAAAATTAAATTTGTGTTAGCGGATGATATAAATTATTGTAGTCTTTTTTCAAGTGAATCTTGTGGCTAATATGTAGAAGTAAAAGATTGGGTCAACTTTGATGTTATTGAACACATTTTGTGAACTAAAATTCTTGTGTTCTACACTCAAATGGGAGAGAAGAAGAAACATTTATATGTGTTGGTGATTCTAGAACTACTCAAGCTCTTAGAATAAAAAATCCTTCTTAAATTTTCATATCTATTGGTATTATCTGATGTGGTACATGATATAAATAATATTGCAAATTAATTCTTGCGAAATTTGTGAGAAAATATTGAACGAATATTTTATTTGAGTTTGATAGTGAGTTAACAAATATTGTTATGGGTGATGAGTATTTTAAGCATGATTTATTTGTGGCTAATTATTTTTCAAGATGGAGATGCTAGTACTTATGTTTATTCAATTGATTGAGATAATTTTGTGTGTGTTAGACTTTATAGTCTATTTAATTTAATATGAATTTCATATCTTGTAAATGTATATATTCAAGTCTATTATTTTAATATTTTATTAATGTGTCTTTGGTATATTTATTATGTCTGAATTTCTTTCTAACATTAATTTTTGAAAGATGTTATTAAATTTAATTTGTGAAATACATTTATGATGTTTGAGAGTGTAAGAAATAATATAGTTATTTAATAGTGTTAAATGTGGTATCTATGAGAATTTAGAGGTTACATTACTTGAATAGTTTTGATTGTGGTTTTTATTATATTTTAGAGATTACATGTTTTTAAAAGATTAGAGGTAACAAATGTTTATGTGTCACATTTATAGATGATATCTCTAAATATGTAATCATATGTCTGTTGATAAATGAATTTGTAACATATTTTTAAATATAAATTTGTATGTTACATATTAATTTGAAAAGCTTTATAAATTGTGAAAAAACTATTTTCTCAATTTTAAAATAGTTGAAAGTGTAGGGGTATTTTGTAAGTGTAGGGATGTCTTGCGGTTGTTATACATGATTCTTACAAAAGAAAATAGGATCTAAATTTTTTATTGTATGCTAATTTAATGTTATTACATATTTGTGGTAATTTATTGTAATGTGATTGAATGCAACATTATAATAATTAGAGGTTGTTGAAAATATTATTTCTTGTATGGAGTGATTATATTTATTTATCATACTAGTATTGTTGAAAATGAATTTGGGAATGATAATTTCAAAGAGAGAAAAAATGGTGATAACTTTTACACCTTATTGAAAATGGTGGTGTTTTATATTTTGAAAAGAAAATGGTGTTGTTTATATTTTGAAAAGAAGTCATTGATGATGCATGAGAGGTGCAATATGTATAGTACCTATAAATTGAATATTTGACTATACTAAGAGGGGTACAATATATGATAGTAAGTGGATTTCAAAATTCATATGTGGTTGCCAAGCAATAATAATTCTTGTGAGAAATAATTTTTGCAATGGCAAAATTAAATAAATCGTCTGTCAACCACCACACTTCAAATTTCCCTTTGAAACTCTTTTTAATGAGCCACCAAGTTATGAATCTCTTCGTACATTTGGTTATCTATATGCTACCCATGGTTGCGATCCTATGCCCAAAACAAATTAGAGCCCTATTTCAAACCTTGTGTCTATCTTGATTTTTCTATCACTCATCATTGCCATTAGCATTTTGAACCCACTAGCTCCAAAAAATTTCTCTCCCCGGATGTAATGTTTTTAGAAGATATTTTACCTTTTGATAATCTCTTCGCTTCTTTAAAACAAAGTTTCTCACCTTTAACTTGGGACCATTCTGTAAATCTTAATAATTCAGTCGTGGAACATAATTTAAACAATAATCCTCCAGATTTCATGATGTTTCCTCCCACCATCCCGCTAAGACAAGATACACGTCAAGATACTGCTCACTTTGTGCCACTCAGAAGAGAAATCCACAGTCGGATCAATCCACTACTCCTACACTAGGTAATCTTCTTCGAATTTCCAATACGTAACCATCCCACTTTATTTTTCAAAGGCAACCCCCAATCCTCTCTACTCGTCCTCTTTCCCTACATTGTCGACCACCAATTACTCATGTCTATCAATGTTGCCCAAACTCATCACCCAATATACCAAAATAGTCCCTCTATCCTATCGGCACTCTTAGTTTGCCTTCCCGCACTGAATCAATCGTTCAAATTCCACAAATAGACCAAAATTGTGTAGTGACTAGGTTGCAAAACAACATCATCAAGCAACGCAAAATTTTTTACTACACTACTCAAATAGCCCAGCCTACCCAACCTGTACCTCCTATATCGATAACACATAAACAAGCACACAAATTTTCACATTGGAGAGATGCTATGCAAGTTAAGTTTGATGCATTAATGAGGAATCAAACTTGGGAATTGGTTCCACCGAACCACACTTGAAATGTTGTTCCCTGTAAGTGATTGTTTTGAATCAAAACCAAGCCCGATGGCTCCATTTAGTTGTAAAAGGGTTCACTCAAAAACCTGGGGTTGATTTTTATAAGACATAAGTCATGTGGTTAAACCCACCACCATTCGCACTGTCCTCACTCTTGCAATACAAAAGAATTGGGCATTACATCAACTCGATGTCAATAATGTTTTTCTCCAGGGAAAGTTTTAGGAAGATATATTTATGAAACAACCCCTGGCTATGAAGATTCAACGCATCCCAATCATGTCTCTCATCTCAAAAAGGCTATCTATGGCTTGTGACAAGCTCCTAAAGTATGGTATGATTCCCTCACCAATTCCTTGATCCAAATGGGGTTTCATGTGTCTAGATCTAATAACTCTCTATTTTTTCTGCATAATTTGGGAGTCACTATTTATATTTTGATTTATGTGGACGATATCATACTCACGGGGCAGCACTGAAGTAATCATTCAACAAGTCATCAACACTCTTTCCAAAAAAATTTCTCTCAAGTATCTTGGTTTACTACACTATTTCTTAGGCATTAAGGTACATAGAAATGTCAATGGTCTTCTTCTTAGTCAATCTAAATACATACATGAGATATTACATGACACTAAGATACAAGAATGCAAAGGAGTTCAGTCTCCAATGACTACGTCGAGACTGTTACTGCTGCATGATAAAGCTCCCAAAAATGATGGCAAAGAATATAGGAGTGTATTTGGTAGGCTTCAGTACCTTTCGTTTACCTGACTTGACATCACATATGCAGTCAACAAGCTAACTCAATTCAGCACCTCTCCCTCCATGCTTCACTGGAAAGCCGTTAAACGTATCCTTCGGTATCTTAAAGTCACATCCCACTATGGTATTCGTATTTCCCCACAATAATCTACCAGTGTCGATCTCTATGCCTATGCTGATGCAGATTGGGCAAGTGATATTAATTATCGTCGCTCTATCTCTAGTTACATTATTTATCTAGGTACAACTCTTATTTCTTGGTGCTCTCGTAAGTAACCTACTGTCTCCCGCTCCTCCACTGAGGTCGAGTATCAGGCGGTTGCTTCAACCTTGTCTGAAACAAACTGGATCACTCACTTGCTCAAGGATCTGCATGTGCCACCTCTGCTGCTCCTACAATACTTTGTGATAACCTTGGGGTCACCTACATTGCTGAAAATCCAGTATATCATACAAAAATGAAGCATCTTGAAGTTGCTCTTCACTTTGTTCGCACCCAAGTCCGCAATGGCCAAGTTTGAGTATCACATATTCACTCCACTGATCAAGTTGTAGATCCGCTCATCAAACCGCTGTCCAAGGCAGCCTTTCAATGCATGTTTCCCAAGTTATGTGTTGTCCCTTCACACCCAACTTGAGGGGGCGTAACAGTGCACGTGCTACTCAACAATTGCTATAAATTAGGACTTCAGTTACTTTAGAATAACTCACGTAATATAGGACTCTTCATGTATCTTATCTGCTCTTATTTTCTAGGAATTAACTTTGCACGATATGTTCTATTTGCGTTGTATATAAATTGTACTAGAGAATCATTAATAATACACAATTTTCATCTTGCTTCTCTGCAATTATATCGAAATGGTTGGAATTGTTTAAATACCAAATCAAATCATTTATGCCAGATTTTTAAATCTATAAACCAAACCAAGCTAATAAAATTATAGTATTTTGACCTTGGATTTTTGGATTTTTCGATAAATATTCATACAAACAAATAATTAACTTGTGTTTCAATTTTTTTTAATCCTACCCAAATATGATCTGAGTGATGACACTAAAATATTTAACAAAAATAATAATATTATCGCAAAAAATAAATATTGCAAATAGATATACAATATAAGAGTAGAGTCCAAAACTCCACAAAATGAACATCTAGCTTCAACTAATAAAAACTTTTTTTTAAAAAAAACTTTTATGCCCTCTATATTGTTTTGTACTCAATAAAATATAAGAGCACAATTATTTATGGGTGAAAAATTCTTTCTATGAAAATGAAGTTACATGAGTTATAACTTATAAGTAGATTGAGCATAAACATAGAAAAATCGAATTAAATCGAACTAATTAAGATTTTTGAGTTCAATATTCTTTTTTCCAAAAATTCAATTCTTCTTTTTGTTGTTGGGTGAGAGGGTAAAAAAACTAAAATTTTGTGGACGTCGAATATCGAGTGAAAAATAAAAAAATATATATAATTAAGGGGTCATTGTAGCTGGAACTTGAAAGGTAAGTTATGCAAATATTAAATAATAGTACCACATTTTATTGTTAGTTAGAAATTATTTATAAAATTTGTCATAATATTAATCCTTACATTATTAATCATGACATAAGTAGTAGGTTTTTGAGTAAAAGCAATATTCCTCCTAGACGAGGGTTTTTTGAAATTCAAATTGTCGACCCCAAAGCGGGAACAATATAAGGCAAGGAGCAAGGTACTCCCATTTTCCCCGTTTTGCAGAAACTCACTGCTCAGCAACAATGTCGAAACCCCAGCAGCCTCGAAGCCTTAATCAACGCCATAATCAGATTCTCATAAACCTTTCTGCTTCACATTCTAAACCCCCTCCTGGTACTTAATTCGGTTTTCTTCATCTTCTATTTTCTAGCTTATCTGAATCGGCTACTCATTCATTGATGCTTTTTATCTTTTTATGTAGATGAGATGACAAAATTGGAAGCTAGGCGATGTTTCAATCAAAATGACGCCGTTCCCACTTTCTCTTTCACCATTGATTCCGATTCTTCTCCTTCTCCCGGTATTCTCTACCTACGTACCCTGATTTTTCTGCTAAGTCGATTTTTTTAAAATTTATCTTGTGTGTCTGTGTGTAGTTAGATTTTTTTCGAATTATATAGGAAACGACGCCGTTCCTAGTTTCTCTGGGATTGCTGATTTCAGTCCTGATTCTGCTACATATTCGCCTTCTGGTATTCTTTTACCTATGTAGTTTTGTTTTTCTGCTGAAGCGATTTTTTTTCTTCAAAAGCTTGATATATTCTTCAAATGGTGCAGGAGAGGTAGAAGGGATTGATGATGTATCGAAGATTAACAATATTAGTGTTTTTGAGAACGACGCCGTTCCTAATTTCTCTGCCATTGCTGATTTCAGTCCGGAGTCTGCTAAATCTTCTCCTTTAGGTATTTTTCTGTCATAACACATAACTCCTTTTTGTTTAAAATAACGCTATTCTTAATTAATCTGGGTTGCTGATTTCAGTCCCGATTCTGCTACGTATTTTCTTTTTGGTGTTCTTTTACCTATGTAGTCCTATTTTTCTGCCGACTCTACTTTTTTTTTACTCAAAGCTGATCTTTTTTCTGGTGTGGGTATACTTGGATATTCTTCACATGGTACAGGAGAGGCAAAAAAGACTGATGATCAATCGAAGATAAACAATATTAGTGCTTTTGAGAACGATACCATTCCTAATTTCTCTGGCATTGCTGATTTCAGTCCAGATTCTGCTAAATCTTCTCCTTTTGGTATTCTTCTGCCATAACTCTCCTTTTTGTTTAAACCTACGTTATTCCTAATTTTGGATATTTCTTTTTTGGTCAAACATAGGAGCTAAAATGCCTTTTGTTTTAATCTCTATTTGTATTTGTTTTCCTTTAATTATTGTGTAGGGAAAAAAGAGATTGATGAATCCAAGCATGAAATTCAAGAGGAATTAAGTGATCAACCTAAGGATTCTTTCGATTATCAGAGTTCTGGAACGGGTAAATGTTGACTGCTCGTAATTACTACTGCGTCTCCAATTCTTTTTGCAGTCTGCTATATACACGGGACAATTAATGTAATTTCATTTGTTATAACATAATTGTTTATCGCAATGGGATTACACTAGTTATGTTATTGTTGCATCAGAAAAATTTAAACTTATCATAGAAGGTTATTTATTATTTACTTCTCTTTAATTACCTTAAGTGACATGATTGTTTAGGGGAAAAGGAGATTGATGAACCCAAGAATGGAATTCAAGAGGAATTAAGTAACCCACCCGAGAATTCTTTTGATTCTCACTGCTCTGAGATCAGTTATCTTGATAGCTCGTCTTATTCTGGTAATTACCAGGATTTCTCAAGTTCCTTTTGTCCTTTGCTGAAAATAAGATTATGTGCTTCCTTATGTATCTATTCTTTCCTTGCTGTGCTACTTAACTTTTTTTCTTTTGCATATCTGAATTTTTGCAGGGGAAAAGGAGATTGATCAACCCCCGAGTGGAACCAAAGAGGACCCACTATTATCTAAAATTGATGATAACAGTTCCCTATCTGGTAGATAAACTAAGACCTATCTATATATTCCTCTCTCTGTTTAATCTTGAATGATTTCCAGCATGTTTCTGTCTCTATATTAATCAGTAAATGATGTTGCAGTGGATATGGAACAGTCCAAAGATGTGCGTGAAAACTGTCAACACCCTCAGGAAGGCCAGAAAGATTACGAGAAAACATCAAATGAAGGTAATGTCTGTCCCTTTGAGAAATGATATACTTGTGTTTAAAATTTTGATATGTACAAAGAGTTTTTGTGACCTTCTAATTTTTGTCATTGATGTTGATGAGTGTATGGTCTGACAGGAGAGGATAAAATAATGAAGGTGAAGATCAAAGGTCGTCGCCGCCTTTGCAAAATTTCAGAGGATAACAATGACAGTGAGGAAACGAAGTTGAAGGATAATGAAGAGTCCGGACTTCTCGAAATAACAGATTTTGATTCACCTCCTCCCCAGGTGAAAAATGCAATTCAGAATGAACACGGTGGTTGTGGGAATGAAATCAGGGATATCCTGAATGATTTAAGTTCAAGACTTGAGATTTTGTCCATTGAGAAAAAGAGGGCACCGAAGCCCCATGATTTGACTAAAAAGAATGAAATTCCGGAATACCAAAGTGCCGGTTCCTCATTTTCCCTTTCTTCTGGTTCCTCATCTGATTTAACCAAGGAATCTAGAATTGGAGGAGAAATTCACAATGAGTGTCTGAAGGAGATCGATTCAGGGTATGAATCTAAGAACGACTGTGTCATCCAGAAGTTCAGTGATACAAGATCTTCTGTTGGAGCACCAAGGAGGAAAGAAGTTAAGCAGATGATTGGAAAACCACAGCCCATGAAGAATTCTATTTCTGCCTACAAATTTCTGGAAGAAGGAGACGCTAATGACAGTGATGGTGATTGTGTGGTTGTTGGTGACAAAAGTGCTGTCACTCAAGTGGGAAGACATAACAGGAAGGATAGACATGAGCATAAACGTTCAGATGACTTTGATTCACATGATTTTGTTTCAGAGGAGGATCACACTTACACACTCAGTGGACCAAAGTTCAACTATGGGTTACCTGGTAAAATTGCCAAAATGCTGTATCCTCACCAACGTGAGGGTTTGAAGTGGCTTTGGTCTCTTCACTGTCTTGGTAAGGGTGGTATTTTAGGCGATGACATGGGTTTGGGGAAGACCATGCAGGTAAAAGTCAAGGTTTCAGAAGCAATATGTTCCACAAAATAATTTCTGAAGTAACTTTTTCTACTTTTGCCATATTTTAGATATGCGGCTACTTAGCTGGATTGTTTTATTCAAAGTTGATAAGAAGAGTGTTGATTGTTGCCCCCAAAACTTTGTTGCCACATTGGATCAAGGAATTAACTGCAGTGGGGCTTTCTCAGAAAATAAGGGAGTAAGGCGTCTTGGTTTTATGTGATCTTATCTATTTCAAACTTTCCTTCAACCGGTAGTATGAAAGGAGAAGTGTTCATGGTACTTTCTTGGTGCAGATATTTTGCGACTAGTGCAAAACTCCGAAATTATGAGCTTCAATACGTTCTTCAGGTTTCATCTTCTATACTCAGTAAAGCTTTGAAGCTCATCACATTTAGTCTGTTTCGTACCGGACTTGCATAAAATAGGGATTTCATACCATGCTATTGTTCCATCAACTGCTTGTGCAGATTATCTTAATCATAATGTAATCTTTAGGACTGCATACAAAACAGAGAAAAGAAGAGTCTACTACTTGTATTTGCTTCAATTCTCTCTTCCTCTTTCCTTTTCTATGAGATTATACCTTTTAATATAAAGATGAGTATTTGATGTTACCTTTATAAAAAAAATGTGTATGAAGATGAGTATTAGACACTGTTTCATGCATTTTATTTAATTGTGGGTGTATGTTTGGAACTTTTGATTTGATATATAACTGCTGGATATCTAAAGCTTGAATGGACTTTCACATTCTGGGTTATATTAAGTTATGTTTTTCGGCATGGTCTAATCTATGTTTACTTCTTCCCTACTTGTAATTTATTTTTCATTTATGTGGACATCTATAGCTTCAATGGACTTACGTATTCTGGGTTATATTAAGTTATGTTTTTTGGCATGGTCTAATCTATGGTTACGTCTTCCCTACTTGTAATTTATTTTTTCATTTATTCAGGACAAAGGCATTCTCCTCACAACATACGACATTGTAAGAAATAATGTGAAGTATTTATGTGGTGATCACTATTACGAAGACAAAGATGAGGAGTTCACATGGGATTATATGATTCTTGATGAGGTACTTCTTGTTTCCTGGACCTAATAACTTAGTAAGGGTGTGTCCAGATCTGATCTTAGTTGCTTGAACATTCATAACTGCTGCTGCTGCAAGTTTGTAGCCATATTTGAATATGTCATGACCTGCCTTGAGTATTTGGATGTTTTGTTCAACCTTATTCTTAGTACTTGACACTGAAAAAGTGTTAAATTCGATTGAAATTGTTTAGCATCTCAATCATTTGCCTTAAAGCTTTGATTTTTGTTGATTGGATTCTTTTTTTGACTAGAAAGTGTACATGCATGGATGGCAAATACATATCCTTGTGGTTTTATTACAAGTTTCAAGGTGTGAATGTATACAAGTCTCTTAAAGTAGTTTTTGAATTACCAGGGGCATCTCATAAAGAATCCCAGTACACAGAGGGCTAAAAGTTTGCATGAGATTCCTTGTGCTCATCGTATCATAATAAGTGGCACGCCTCTTCAAAACAACCTCAAGGTGTGTTTACTTTTACCTTTTTTTTATGTCAATCATGCTATGATTCAGTTGAAATCATAGGATCAAGTTAAATATTGTGTGTTGCTTTTACGTTATTCCTGTCCCTCCTTATCCCAAACAGGAGTTATGGGCTCTATTCAACTTCTGCTGCCCAGGGCTGCTTGGCGACAAACAATGGTATACCAAACATGTTCAAATCCAATCTGCTTATATTAAAACACCTGGCTTGAATAACTTGAAGCTACTTCTTTTCTAAAGGTTCAAAGAGAAATATGAGCATCTCATTCTTCGTGGAAATGATAAAAATGCTTACGACAGAGACAAGCGTATTGGCTCAGCAGTTGCAAAGGTGATCACTAAACCAATCTTCTATACTCTGTGTGTGCCAGTTTCTTCAGAGTTCTTATGTTTCTTGATTGTCTTCTTCTTTGTAAGGTTCAATATCTACACCATTTAAATTATGTTTTGATATCTTTCCATCCATTTGTTGTCGCTGATCTTGAACAATTCATGTATTCTGAGAACTTTCATCTTACTCTGGAATAAATATTGGCGTTGCCCTTAGAATTCAATGCACTATAAGTCTTTTTTGACAAAACGAATTAATACTTTAATTTTTCATTCTCTATTCTTTTTCTTTTAACTCTCCTCTGACCAAAAGCAGAAAAATAATAAAGCCAGATAGAAATGTAGGCATCCTGTTATTCACATTATAGGCAATGGATATGCTTTGGGATTTGAAGTATGTGTTTTTCTTAATTGCACGTCTTGGTGTTGTATGTTCATCAAAGAAGATAGCTGATTGGCATTTTCCTTCTCAAGCTTTTGATTTGCATTCTGGGAGCTGTCAAGGGGTTTCCTGGGTCTAGTAATTCTGTGACAGTAGCTGGAAAATTGTCCTTTTGTTCTTTGTTAATCGCCTTGAGTTGTAAGTGATTAAGCAATACAACACACAACTCATTGAAGGCAGTTTGTCTAAGATAGTTGGTTGCCATGTTTCCCAAGCTTGAATGATTTCCACTATGTTTGGCGAACATACATCTGATATAGAAACTAGACCCAGCATTCTTCTTAGTTCTTGGCTTAACAGCTAAACTGGTCAGTCAAGTCTGAGTGGTACAAATTAATATTCACCGTTTTTGGATATAAAAGAGAAACAACTTCTACTCAACACATACTTCCACTTTTAAATTAGTTTCTGTGAAAGAAGAGAAAAGATTTCATGATGGACAAACTTACAAATTGGCTTCTTATATTGGAGTTTTTAGCTTTTTCTTATAAGGTGAGTTATCTTTCATACAAGGATCCCTTATAATTTCAACAATGTTCTGCCCCTGCGTGATTCTGTAGAACTAATCTGGACATTTCACTCCTTCAAAAACTGGAGCAATATAGATCATAGGCTCTTAAGCTTGCCACGTTTATGCTTGTTTCTCAGACCTCATAGTGCCTGGGTGAGCTTATCTGCCTTCATTTGAACTAAAAACATCAAACAAGATGAGTCTATATTGGGTTTTCTTCACGAATTAAATGACATTAATCAAAATATATTTCGTTCTCCAAGAAATACCAAGCTTGAAATCATAGGGGTACTTGCTTTTTATCCATGAAAAGGAACTAAAAAGTAGATTCCTATCAACTAGTCAATGAGATACATGATTCTAGCGCTGTCACAATGTATGAGAATACCCATAGGAAGGATTTTAATATTAATAAGTGCATATATTTTAGATCAATACAGCATTATATGCTTTATGAATTGTGTAATTACCTGGTATTGGGTCAATTTACACTTTTGTCATCTATGTTTGATTTTTTATTCTATTTATTTATTTATTTATTTTTCTATATCTCTGTTTCTTGCAATCCATGTGGGGTTATTGGCTTGTAGCAGATGCTTAATCCCACTAAAATTTGTTGCCTTGCGTTGTGCAGGAATTGAGGGAACACATTCATCCATATTTTCTGCGACGTCTCAAGAGTGAGGTATTTTCTGATGATTCCTCGACCAGCGCAAAACTTTCACAGAAAAATGAGATTATTGTGTGGCTTAAATTGACAAATTGCCAGGTATTAGTTTGTTTCCATCTCTTAAACAATTGATTTGTATCTCAAAGTAACTTGTTCTTTTAATCTTCTGTTTTGGATAAACTATTTAGAGTTCTTCCTAATATTGTACCTTACTGCATTGTTCAGCGGCAACTCTACACAGCTTTCTTGAAGAGTGAGATTGTCCTGTCAGCCTTTGATAGCTCCCCACTGGCCGCACTTACTGTAATGTTCCAGATGAACTTTCTTCCATGCCTATTCTCTCTGATTGTTTCATAAGTTTTTACTGGATATATGCAACGTGATCAGTAGTGATATTTCCATCTGGAATTTGCTTTATGTAATCATCTCTCCCTATTGCTTAAAAAGAATGCCAAGCACACTAATACTTGTACCTCGACCTTGAAACACTAGATTAAGTAGACTCAGCTGCCAAACCAACTTTTGTTTTCCTCGTTTCTTGTTGTTAACACCTCACTCGTATCTCCAACTGTTAAAAAGAACAGATCTGCAAAAAATTTAAGTTAATATAATTCTAGAAGAATTACTTTGCAAGTGTACTTGGTATTTCAGTTTCTACCTATTGCAAACCATTATTCTTCACAACTTGAAGATGAGAAATTCTATAGAAGAAGCATATGAAACACAGCGGAGTTGTTAGGCAACAACTCTAATTTGAATTATTGGCTGAAGACACGTATACCTCTAATCCCCTTTTAGAAGCAGATTTTGGGGTCAAAATTCATTGTTGGAATACAAAATCAAAATGAAAAGGTAGGTCGGACTAGTTACTCTATCCTTTATCGGGAGATAGATAGATAGAGAGAGAGAGAGAGAGAGAGAGAGATAGATAGATAGATAGATAGATAGATAGATAGATAGATAGATAGATAGATAGATAGATAGATAGATAGATAGATAGAGAGGGAGAGGGAGAGGGAGAGGGAGAGGGAGAGGGAGAGAGAGAGAGAGATCCGTCGATCTTTCCTCACTTATAATTAGGAGACTTGAAATTTGAGCCTGCAAGGAGTTTGTTGAAGCATCTTTTAACCCTTAACAATTGTTTTGGTTGTTTATATCCCTACTCCAGTTCCATTTGGCACTTCTCAATTAGTAATGCATGAATTTCAAAGCTCCTTATCACTTTTACCTTTTCCATTGTTATCTTTTCTCTTTCATCCCTAGGTACATCTCTCTTCCTTTCACCTGCATATATAAATTGTATCTATTTCTTGGACTCGACTAGGCTTCATTAAGGATTCTAGGCTTGTTCTTAAACTTAGTTTTGTCTAATGTCCTTGCTTGGGGTTTTTGTAGTAGAATCAGACTAAATTATAAATAAGGTACGTTCATATGGCATTGCTGCTTCTTGCATGTTGTTTGAGTATGTGTAGGAAGTAAAAACCTTTTACATTTTTCACTAGCAATTACAGGCAAGCATTATCATTGTAGGATAGAGGCTTCATTTTCACTTAAAACAACGATTCTGTTTGTTTTGTTTGCTTTTCAAATTTGGTTCGTACGTTGGCCCTTCCCACATTCTCACCCCTTAATCACTGTACTAAAGTGTGCTTCCCTTTGATAGTAGAATCCTCCTTATTCAAATATATCTTTTGCATGTATACATATGTGCCATGCAAAGATGTTTTCATCACTGCTCTAGTAATCTCTTGATCTAGTTTTCCATACATTTTAATTGTGTGGTGTTAAATGCTCTGATCACATCCGTTGTACTGTGTTTATGGCACATAACCCATTATGAAAATCTACACGTAACTTTCCCTAGTCTTTCAAAATTGAGGGTGGTGATCTATTTTTGTAATTTGGTGTTCATTCTGGACTCTGGTTCAAAGCAAGCTTGTAGCTTCTATTTCTTGGTCTTGCACAAGACATCTTCATTTCATTTTGTCTAATATGACATGACACTCAATTTATGGAACAGATCTTAAAGAAAATATGTGACCATCCACTGCTACTAACAAAGAGGGCAGCAGAAGAAGTTCTTGAAGAGATGGATTCAACATCAAACCAGGATGACCGTGCTGTGGCAGAGAAATTGGTTATGCAAATGGCAAATGTCACTGAGAAACTTGACATGGAAGTATCACATGATGTTTCCTGCAAGATAACATTCATACTGGCTTTGTTGGTAAGATGTCAATAGCATAACTGATGTTCTTCCTACCTTAGCAATAGCTTGTCTTTCTAATTGAAATGCTTCTTCATGCAGGACAATTTGATTCCCGGTGGACACAATGTGCTTATCTTTTCTCAAACACGCAAGATGCTTAATCTACTCCAAGACGCATTAATATCCAATGGTTTCCAATTCATGAGGATAGATGGAACCACCAAAGCGACTGACAGATTGAAGATTGTTAATGTTTGTCTTCTACTTGATATTTAATTCTCCATAAAATTTTACATTCTAATTTTTATGCCAATTTTATAGGATTTTCAAGAGGGGTGTGGTGCTCCAATATTTCTTTTAACTTCTCAAGTTGGCGGTCTAGGTCTTACACTCACAAGAGCAGATCGAGTGATTGTTGTTGATCCAGCATGGAATCCAAGGTACATTTTTTAAATGACTTTTTAATGTCTTCTTAGAGTTTCCTGATGACTGACATTTATCTAATTATCTTGTAGTTGGATAGAAGTAATGTTTTAGACAACCCAGAGAATTTTCAGTCTTCCACTTCCCATATGATGATGTCCAATAATTTTTTTTAACTTAATATTTTTCTTATGCAAGTAAGCTCTTCTTCAAACTTCTACCAATTTCAGGTCCTCTTTTCTTTAGATACTGAAAACTTATATCAGTAGTTTAGTACCCAAAATCATCTTCGTAAAAAACGACACCTTTGAGAATAGCATTTTTGTATCTAGATTGCTTATAATACCATAAGCTATTTTGGTTGTTTTTTATATTTATTCTTGATCAAAGGAAAATAATTCATCGCATAGATGTAAAGTATTGTTTTAGTTGAAGAGTAAGGTCATCTAGTACCTTCTTTTTTAGTGCAATCATAACTCAGGAACTCAATCTCTCGCTTATGCCACATATTAATCAGAATATATTCTTCAATAAAAAGTTTGGATTGTGTACCTATCAGACATCCCAGTGCCTTCTATGAGTAGTATAAGTTCTGGTAGTTTAACTGTATGCTATCTTTATTGAAGATAGTATTTGTTTTTATTGTTGGATTTCAATTGTGAATTGGTTGTACCATTTTCATGTGTTTGCTTAAAAAACTGTTCATACTTCAGTTTCATGTCAAAGTGTGTTACTGCCTCCATGCACTCTTAGACAATGTGTGTGCCCAGGAGTTGAATCTAAGATTATAATTTGACTTTTATATTTGGTGGTAGAAGAAATAATACTCCTATTTCAAAAAGAATGGATAATTCATTTTGGATCTCAATTTGGACGTCGATTTTTTATTTACTTTTTAAAAATAAAATTTACTCGTTTAGAATCTGTCTAAATTGTAAGTCACACTTTTTTGTAATTAAATTACTTGAAGTTTTCCCACGACTGGTGATACCATGGGGCTAGCAAGAAAAAGAAAGTAGTTTCTAAAAACCCCGACGATTTGGGCTACAATTCCACTCCTAGACATTCAGGATTATTTTCATCTTGTAAGCAGAGGATGTAGTCACAATCAAATGAACACTTACCAATAGGAATCTCATTTGACCAAATTGATGAACCAAATGGCATTTGATATCTTTCCTCTATTTGTGTTAATATTTGTTAAAATCCAGGAAGCACATTATTTGAAAGACAATGTTGCTTCGCATTGTGCTACTAATTGTATCAAGCCTATAATAGATATCTAAGTATTCATTGTAAAGTGCAGTATGCACATTGTTTGAAAGACAGTCCTGCTCCATATTCTGCTACTAATTGTATCAAGCCTATAATAGGTATCTTTAATTGTAAAGTGCTTCTTCTTCTTTCTGTTCTTCCCATACTCTTAATGTTTTGTTAGGGTTTAGATTATAGCCATTTACTTTCAAACTTGCAGCACGGATAATCAAAGTGTTGACCGCGCCTACAGAATTGGGCAGATGAAGGATGTTGTTGTTTATAGATTGATGACTTGTGGCACAGTTGAAGAGAAGATTTATAGGAAACAGGTATATATTTGTATTTAAGCTTGAATGAGTTGTGGTAAATATACAATTGGTTAATGATGAATGAGTGATCTTCAATACTTGTGACCCTAAATAATTAATACATCCACTGTTATGTGTGGTTGGCTATCTTGAGAAGTATGGTAACTATTCTCTGATGTTACTAAGATAATGCATATTCTGATGGAGTGTGGGCGGCTAACTTTGTAGTCTTTGTAGCTAGCTGCATGGTCCTTGTGTCATGAAGAACTGTAAAATCAAAGATCTGCTTCGATATTGGTTGTCCACAAATGGAGGGCTTGCATTTATACAACCTTTAGTCTATGCATAAAATAAGTAAATTGCTTTTTATTTCAATAGCACATACCATTGTTCTTCTAAAATTAAGTAGATATCTTATGAAGCATTCTACTTAATATTTTCCTATGTATCAATGTATCTCAACATATTGTGAATCTAAACACATTTTGAACTTTTAATTTATTTATTCTCAATTTCAATTCTAAGACCAAGAAAAAGGCAAATTGAGAATCAGTGTGATAAATGTAGAAGTCCTCAATTTGAGGATCTGACCTGCTTTAAGAAACTTCAATACTTTTATCAATGTGTGGGGTCATATCCTTTGTCAGAAGACAATTGTTTTGTTATTCTATCTTCCCTATAATGCACACTATCAAATACTTATGGTTCAGGTATACAAAGGAGGATTGTTCAAAACAGCAACTGAGCACAAAGAACAAATCCGTTATTTCAGTCAACAGGTATATGTATGGTTAGTTGGATATTCTAAAAGTTATATTTTGTATATCTAGCTGCCAATACGAACTTTGCTGATTGGCTTGTGTTGTCAACTTTTCAGGATCTTAGGGAACTCTTCAGCCTTCCCAAAGATGGTGGTTTTGACATATCAAATACTCAAAAACAGTTGAATGAAGAGCATGATCATGAACACAAAATGTAATGTGCTTATATCTCATTTGATTTTGAGTGATTGTTCTCCTATTGAGCTTTGATATGACTTCAGATTATTTCTCAGGGTTTAGCCCCTTAAAATCAGCAATAGTTTATGATTATTTCCATAAGCCAAGTGGTGCTTTTGTTGTCGACTATTTTTTACAATGATACTCATTTTGCTGCAGGGAAGAGACTTTGAAGGCCCACGTAAAATTTCTGAAGACTCTGGGTATAGCTGGAGTTAGCAGCCATAGTCTGCTTTTCTCAAAGACAGCACCTGTACCAGCTGTCCAAGATGAAGACGAAGTGAAAATGTAAGTTATTCGATTGTTTATATTTTGGATCATGCCAAAGTGTTTTACACTATTTTGCAGATGATACTATTTTAATCTCTTCATCCTCGGATTAGCAATATACTATTTTAGGAGTCGAACTAGCTTTTTAATTCGTGAAATATGACTTTTTCAAACATTTTTAAATATTTATAGTTGTAATATGTTAATCTCCTACCTAAATGAAGATATCTATGTCCAAATTCACGTAAAAACCTTGTACTCCTAATTGTGTTATAATTTTTTGCAATACAGGGAATATATAATTTGACTACTTGCAATAATTCAGCTTAATTTAACTAATAAAGTTTTGAACTTCCATGACTTCTATTACCAAATATTTAATATATTCTTTCTCTTGTACCGACATAATACACAATTCCAAAAAATAGATTAAACTCCATGTTTAACCGAACGACATAAAAGAGATGGAGGGAGTATGTGGAATCTTACTCAGCTTCATTGCCGTCCTTGCCTTACCACACATGAAATGTATAATCCTAGTTTCAAGCCCCACTACACATGCACATATGCTCCTAATGCAGCGAATGAAAGAGGAGATAAGATTATAGTAAATCTTTAAGTATTATGGGGAAGTAGGAACACGCGCTTTTAGGAGGGAACAACTGTTTGTTGAAGCGCACAGTGACCCAGAAAACCATAGCAACTAATTTTTATGTGCCTTCTTAAGATCAGTTTTAATGGTTTATTAACTTAAGACCTTGCATGATCTGACATGTGGAGACTCAACTTGAGACTTGCTAGAACTTCAAATGATACTTAGAAACAATGCTATTACAACTTGTGTCTTCTCAGGGGTGAAGGTTTTCAATTTTGAAGAAGTGCATGCTTCATATTGTTAGTAACAAAGCAATGCAAGCAAGAAAATCATTTATCTTTATTTTTGTTTTTTTTCACTTCTCTAATTGCAATAACTCTAGTTTTTCTACTTACGTCTGTATGCTTTCCTGATTAAGTCAAAAAGAAGAAACTCATTATACGATTTGTTATTTTCCTGTCGGCTTGTTCAACTTACGTATTAATTTTTAATGTGTGTTGGGATTAACATAGTATAACATTGAATAACGTAGTTACTGGTGAACTTACATTATATATATTGTATGCCTAACTTCTTGTTTTAAGCTACAGGAATTTTTTTTTTTTAATTACTTTTCGCTATAAAAATTATTTTGAATCCATGAGTTAATTCTAATAAGCAGTTACTTTAGCTTTTTTAGTAAGTTATCCTTGTTATCTTGTCTTATTGGTGCTAGTGTGTAACCACATCTCTTTCCTTTCTTTCCCAATTAAAAGTTTGTTGCCACTCCCTAGCTTATATTTGGACCATTCTTACTGTGGACTCTGAAATTACCTTCTTTTTTTTATCTGTATTGTTACCATCACCTTCTAAGAGTTTTTGTTTTCTACCTGTATGTAGTGCACGAGAGAGGATGGTATTTGCAGGGAACTCATCATCACACTCATCAGTTGAACGTGCTGTTGATGCGTATGACTCATATGAACCTCAATTAGTAGCTGCAACACTATCTATTGGTTTTTTATTTAATTTTTCGGTTCTTCTTCCAGGAGTCAGTATGCTTTTAAGCCAAAGGAGGTGAAATCACAGGTAAAGTCTGTAGCTACTAGACTTGGTCCTACAGAATCTGATATCAAGGACAAAATCCAGCGGCTTTATCAAATTTTTGCGAACAAGGTATATGATGAAGCTTATATATAACAATAAATTCTTACAATATGATAGTATAGTATCTCTTATTTCATCCTTTAAACTTTTTTCAGGAAATGATCTCCAAGCTACCTGACAAAGGACAGAGGATACAAAGGCAAATTGCTGAACTGCATAAGGAGCTGGAGATTATTGGAATGGAAAAAGGAAACAAGGATGAAATTATTGACTTAGATGACATATCTGAACAATTCCACAGGGCTGTAAATGTGTAAATATTGCTCTATCCATATCAAAATTTCTACCTCATTTTTGACACTTAAGCGGGAGCATTTTTTGCCACAAGAAAATATCTTGCAATGTGGCTTTTTTCTTTACTTGTTGGGTAAACATTTATCTGTAATTAGTTGGAGCTATTTTTAAGCTTTTCTGGAGATACTCCTTATTGGTCTTTAAAATTGGATTAACACTTAAGTTAATCTAGTTAGTTTGAACACATTGTCTCCCTGATTGAGTTAACCTTTTTTTAAAAAAAAAAAATTGCCACACATAGTTAGAACACTTGAGAAGATGAAGAGAATGTTTTTTCAAAATTGTACAAGCCAAGATATTATAACTAGCCATATTTTCAGTGCACAGCAAGCTTCGTTTTTGCAACGTTTTAAGATATGCAATTTTATATTATTAAGTAAAATTATACAAAACTCCAATGTACCAAACTGTCGAATCAAAAACATCAACAAATCTTCATTGTGTAGCTATAACTTCAAATGAACCACACTCATGTTTATCAAAATTGAGTTTTTCAAGTTTTAAAAATGGGTTTTCTATTTTACTTTTTTTTGTTTTATTCCACCTCTTTTACTGAAGTAAAAATTATAATGACAAGTAAGATGATTAAAATTTTTGTTGGTCTAATCTGTACTCGATCCAAAAAAATTGCATGATCGTCACTTAATCTGTATTCGATCACTTATCTTTGGTCGTCACATAAAAATTTTAAATTCTCATCTCTTGTGACAATTTTATAGAATATTTGGCTTCATACACTTTTTAAGCAAGTAGGGATTTACCCGTAATTATTATAAATTGAAAAATAAATAGCATTCAATAGTAAAAGTAACATGGGTATAAAATGGTATTTTTTAACTAGTTAAGTAGACGAGTAAAAGTGAAAAGAAGAGGAAGCACTTTGCAAACGTGATCATCTAAAATCCTTAAAATAAGCTGCGACACAAAAAAAAATGTAAACGTGTAATATTAGAGGAAAAAAGAAACACTTGTCTGCAAATTAAAATTAAAGAGTAGAATTCCAGAAATGGTTAACCTACCTATTGACAACTAAAGTTATTTTCTTCCAACTAAATATGAACTCAGATGTTTAATTACACATTTAACTTTGGATTTGATTTACAATAACTCACCTGCTAATCAAATGCTCTTGCCAGCCACCCCAAAAAGAAGCTGTGGAATAAGGTCATAGTTGAAGCAAAAATCAGCCCAGGCAGTGCAAGGAGGAGGTCAGTGGCTCCAAACCTCTCGTACCAGCACCCAGCCAAGGGACAATCAATCAAGAACCAAAGCTCGCTATTTACAGAAAAGGGGTTACTTGATATAGCCATAGGAATGGCTAGTCGAAACTTGAAGACCGACTAAATCTCCCTTGCAAATAATCCTCCACGGAAATGGCTGGTGCCGTGCTGTTACAGGAAAGTGAGGACTCATCCTCCAAATTGAGCAATGCAAGATTAATAAAGGATTGTATGTTTGAGGGTGGTTGTTCACCATTCACAGCATCTACTTCTTCTGAAGCTTTCCCTTCTTCCATCGCCCACTTAATTGTTTCAGAATCACCTTGGAGGATTTTCACCACCTGTTTTTTTCAATTAATGCAGTTAAATATTATAAATACAACAAGGCCACAACAGATTTTAGAGTTTAAAATAACTTGAGTGGCTGACAGAGTTTACTCACAATGTCAATTTGAGGTCTAACTCCAGGAGCTCGTCTGATGCACAGTGATGCCGCTGAGACCATTCTCTCAAATTGATCATGGTCATAAGCGTCAATCAAGCTTGGATCTAGCAACTCCCTCATGTTCCCACCCTTCAGAACTTGTTTCGCCTGAAAATCGTTATCAACAGATTGAAAAGTTCAATCTAAAAAGCAGCGGGAAGGAAAAAGGATATTTTATCCACAATTCACAAAGATGACTTACCCACATGACTAAGCTTTCCTGACCTTTCCCGTTTCCATTATCAATTGGTTTTTTACCAGACAAAAGCTCAAGGAGAACAACACCAAATGCATACACATCAATCTTTTCAGTTATCTTTCCATGCATAAAGTACTCAGGAGCCAAGTAGCTGCAATATAAGATCAGTTATAAGATGAATAAAGGCTTCTTTTTTTTCTGTTGATTAAGTTTAGTAGAGAAATGTGTTTATTTGAACTCAAAATGGAAAAAAAAATTACCCAAATGTTCCAGCAACATCAATGCTGTCCAAATGATTTGAACAGCTTGAGGCCAGCGTTGCAAGTCCAAAATCTGAAAGCTGAATGCAAACAGCAGTTAATACTAGTTATTCATCGAAAGACATAACTTTAAGGAAGAAGAATCAACAACCTGTGGCTCAGAATCATCGGACAGGAGAATGTTTGAAGATTTCACATCCCTGTGAATTATGGGCCCATCAGCTGCATTGTGTAGATGGTCCAGTGCCTCAGCAACACCCAAAGCAACCTTGTATCTATCTACCCAGCTAAATGAAATTTCATCCTTTTTGGAACCTAGCAGTTTACATTGTTGTCAGTATTGTAAATCAGGAAAAATAGCGAAAGCCACCAAACAAGCAGGAAATATCTTAGTTATGGTACCATGGAGATTCTCTTCTAAGCTTCCTCTGGATAACAAATCATAAACCAGCAAAAGGTTGTTTTCCTCTAAACAAAACCCAAAGAGTGATATAATGTGCTTGTGATGCAGAGTTGTGAGTATCTCTATCTCCGTACGGAATTGCTGTGCCACAGCTTCTGATGGCTTCAATATTTTCACAGCCAGTTGCTTCCCATCTGGAAGGCACCCTTTGTAAACCTTACTGCTGCCTCCTTTTCCAATCAAATTCTCTACAGATATAGTTACATTTAGTTTAAAGTGAAGAAGTTATGGTCATAATTAAATTCAGAAAAATGGGGACTTACCTGGTAGGAAATCAGATGTCGCTGAACAAAGCTCCTGGTAATTGAACAATCTGCAAATCGATGAGTACCTTTCAGAAAGACCCTCCAGTTCCTCGGGAAGGATAATAAAGCACTCATCTGAAATTGGATTAGGATCACTTTCAACAGGAATAATTGCCCCCTTCTCTTCATCCAAGTTTGTACGATGAGGCTCATCCTTGTCAGATACACTCTGTTTATGATCAGGGTAGATAGCTGCAAAAGATTGCCGACTCGGTCGTTTCCAAACCCATTGCATCACAGATGACTTTTTCGCAGGAAATTTATCAGGTGCCACTAAGTTGTGAAGAAACACTCGTCGAAGCAGTGTCCAGCGAGACTTTGACTCCCGGACTTCAATAGGCTTAACAGGCACCAATGCCATGTGATTGTTCTCTGGTGCACAAGAGTTCTCTTCCACAGCTTTCTTAGGCATTAAGCTCAGAGGGCTTTTGTTCAGTATCTTCCTCCTCTTGAATCTTGATTTGGGCACATCTGAGTCACTAGATTCATCTCCATCTGAAGCACTTGCTTCCCTTTGATAAACAATCTTGCCATTGTCAACAGCAATAACAGAAATGCTCTTTGTCACTTTCCTAGCACAGTATTTTGCAAGTGACACTGATGATCGAATGGCATGATGGCTGCCTGAAGTCCCAATAATCAAATTTATAGCACTTTCTAATTGCGCTTCACGAGCAAGAACTTTACGAACTGGTGATCCTCGACAGACTTTAAGCTTCAAATGCACCTGAGCAAAGATCATCCAAATCCAGATTTTAATAAAATTATTGGATTTGACTCCTCTAACTAGCAGCAGACAGACGAACAGAAAAAGGAATTATGCAAATCCCAAATCTAGTTTACTGTAATTAAAGAAATTTGGATCTAAATTTAAGAAATCCCAATCTTCAATTAATTATGAATTCACCTCCAAAACCAAAAACTCACAGAGAGCATAAGTGATAAAGAAATTAATCTAGGCATTGCCAAAAGTTCTCCTACATAATTTTGGTGCAAGGAGACCAAAATCCTGAATCTGGATGCAGAACCAAGGACTAAGTAATTCTGTTGCAAAAGAAAAAGATTATTCAGGCTCTCAAAGCAACAACGATTTCAGATTCTTCGGATGTCTGGCTGACAGGGATTTTCGCCGAATTCCTTTTTCTTTCCTATTTCCTGTTCTGCTTTGTAGGTAGTAAACTCAATAAAGTTATCAATAATGAAAGGATGAAAAGGGGGTTTATGAATAAACCTGCTTTAAATTGCAGAAGCCCTCATAAGCAGCCAGCATCGAGTCAAATGACTTCACCAGTGAAAGAGGTGCTGATTTTTCTTCAACAAGATCAAAAAAAAACAAAACAAATGAGAGCACATTAAAACTGAACAAATAACACCATGAAATCAATGATTGCAAGTCAAATGATAAAGTCCTCCTACATAATGTCTAGTTCACAACTCATAGATCCACAAAATTCCTCGACTTTGCACATGATTCAGTAATAACGAAATCCAGAAAATGTATAGATAATCCAACCAGTGGAGAAATGACACAACAAAAAGTTGTCAACTATTACATCATCAAAAGAGCCGTTGTGTGTGAAAATGAGACAATTGCATAATACCCACAGAGCAGAAAACCAAAAGTTAGCAGAGAAAATTGAAACAAATTGCGAAAGCAAAATCAAATAACAGAAATTCCCATACTATTACCTATCAACGACTAAAATGAAAAGAAATTTACACTATCTAATACCCATTACACAAATAACAGTAGGACTATCCGCAGAAAATTGTGAAAAAACTCAGCAATTTCCAAACTATAAACCATCACAAACCCTTTCACTACGTGTGTACAGTACTATACCCACAACATAAACAGTAAAAAAAGGGAAAAACAGTGAAAAAAAACCCCGCATTGAAGAACACCAATTACTCAAACAGAAGAAAAACACAAAACCCGTCCAACTTCTGGCATGAATTTACCGGAATTTGGATCCAGAACATGTAGAGCCACAACATGATCTCCAGGCTGAGCAACCTTAACCAAAGCCCAAGTAAGCAACTCTTTACTTCTGGAATCTAACTTCACTCCCACCACCGCCACCACCCTTCCACCCACTTCTCCGGCTCCGTCATCACCACTAATACTAACACTAGCAGTAGTAGTATTACTATTGTCACTTTCGACTGTACAACTACAGTCTCCAGTAGACACTTTCATTGCTCCAAAACGGATGCAGATTTTAGCGTAAATGGCAGTTTTCGTCTTCCTATTCCTCTCTCTCACTAGAAAAATTCATTGGGTTTTGAGAGAGAGAATCACACTGCTCTGCCCTTTCTGTCTGTAATGGTAATAATATTGTGGAAATACTACTACTCTCTCCGTTTCATATTAATTGTTCACTTTTTCTTTTTACGATTAATAAATATAAATATTATACTTTCTTTATTCATGTCATTCATTATTGGATAAAAAAAATTATTTTTACTTGTTATATTTAAATTTTATATATTTATTTAAAAAATAATTATTTTATCATATAATTGAGTTTAATATTAGATTTGTACAAAAATAATTTTTTTAATATATTAAAAATGACACATAAAGCAATATCCATTTTTTAAATAAAAAAATGATACAATTTTATATTTCATAAAAGAATTAATTTTAAAAATACTTATTTTACTATTTATAAGTATAGAATTATTTTAAATCATAAATTTAAAAGAAATTCTATCTTAAATTTTATGTCTAATTAAATTATATCGTATAAGTTGATAATAAAAAATTAGTACTATTTTCATTTATAAATAATTATTGTTAATAATATGAAGAAGGAAAGAATAAGGGAAATGATTATTACATTATATAACAGATTTTGTCAGAAAGGATGGTGTTTTTAATGTGTGATCGGAAATTTCGGGGCTGCAACTTACGTTAGGTATCTTTTTTTGTCTTTTTTAACTTGTAGTATTACTGATTAAAATATAGGACTTAATTATATCCATAAATAATGTAAATTTTGTACTATATTACTCTAATTAACATTTTATTTTACACCAGAAAAAATCAGTTTGGAAAAAAAAAACAGACGCCAATTATTAACATATTTTTCTCAGTCGATTTTTATTTATTTGATGTTAACTTAGCATACATGTTAAGGAGTAATAAATAAAATTATAATATTATTTTTAGTTATTACTCTCTCCATCTCATTTTATATGACATATTAAGAAATAAATTGAATATAATTAAAGCATTGATAACAAAAGTAAAAATAGGCATAAAATAAAATATTTTTAAAATTTTTAAATTATATAAATAAAATATATATCTATTTTTTGTATAATAAACATGTAAAAGTGAACGGAAAAAATATATCGTTCGTAGATGAAGGAAATTTTAGAAAGATATAAAAAGTAGTAATTCAATTAAATTACTCTTATACATTATTAAGGATTTTGTAATTAATGCATCAAAACTATAGGTGTAAGCTCAAGCCATCATTCTCTTTTTATATGGTACACTATTGGCCTTTGTTCATTTTGGATCCTTTTTAAAATTTTCAATTTTTTTTACGTCAAGAAATTTATGACCTAATATTTTACGTATAATAATATTAAATTTTATTTCTATGCAATGTTATTTATCCTCTATGGTATGTCTTCTGCTAAATAAAACTTTTGATCAGATGGGATTCATATATGAAAATTAAAGAAGTAGCATGCTTTGCTAGTTGTCTTGTAAAAATCATATAAGAAATTAATGAAATAAAATTTTGGTTTAAAAAGAATATATAACGCGTATTTTATTTCACCTGGTTAGAGCATCACATAATTCTTGAAAATAACGTATTTCAATCTCATATAATAGTTTGTTACGTGTAGAGATTAGCAGTGTCTTCGTGATCAAAATTATCAAATTGTATAATTGATCCTCTGCATCTCAATTTTTTTAAACTTTCTTCATAATTTATTATCTTTGCATGATCTGAATTGCGTACAGAATAACATGATATATGAAATTAATGAAATAAAATTAATATTATTCAAATCATTGACTTACATAACCATATAACATATTCTAATTTTCATAAAATAAAAGAGAAAATGTAATCATTTTGTACCCTACCTCAATGAATACTCATTAAGACGATTATAACACATCACCTTATTTAATTTAATCCATGCAAAAATTATAAATAAATTTTTCAAAAACTTATATATGTATTAGATATACAGAATTCTTCTGAAATTTTGATGTCAGGAATATAATGTATTATGTCTTTTATAATATAATTTATAAAATACTATGATATAAAAATATAAATTTATATTTATACTTGATAGAAATTATTTATTATTTTATTATATTTAGCTACTTATTTTTGAGAAAAATAATTAGTCACAAACTTTAAGGGATAAAAAATAAAAACACCCCAAAATGAAAGATTATTCGTTTTGCTCAATTGCTGAAATTTGGGTCCAGCCAATATTGTGGATCCTATGCTGCTATTCCAAGGCATGTACAAGTAAAATGGATTATAAAATTAATTGTTTTTAAAGTTAAAAAAGGGAAGAATGAGGAAAGGAATATAATGATGGACATGTTAAAGAAAGAATGTTATTGGTGGTGACATCCTTTATTTGACCCTACTTTTGGCTCATAACAATAAAGTCCTTTGGTTTTTACAAATAGAATTTAGGGTCATGATAAAAAGTTTGGTTGAACTTAAATTAATAATACATACATTGTTATACATGTTTATAATATATGGATCCACAATGTGCATAATAATTAACATACACTATTTGAATAGCATTATCTAAGATTTGATATTGGCCTCGAGGCTAATTATTGTAAACATACATCACTAGACGAAGAGATGAGATTAGGAGGAAGAGGTACTATGAAAGCGATATCGTTGATCGCCTAATCATAGACTGATATATGTTATCGATCTAAAGTATACTGAGGGCATCAATTGTAAGATATTGTTCGGGACTAGGATTGAAGACTCCTTATAGACCTGGCTAGATTTTTACTTTCATGTGACAAATCTCAACTGGTCCTCCAAACAAGTTTGAATTTCACCTGATCATATTCTTATTTTTATATTTTGTTCTCCGTAAAGTAATAGCATATTGATATTATTTATGAAGTTTTTTAATAGAAGAAATAATAAAATATTATATTAATTCAATATTAGTATTTTACATAACAATAGTTTTAATCTATATGCGGAGATTATGTCTCTTAATTAAGACCCTAACAACCAAACTCCTAAAAGATTTAAAACAAAATTTGGGGCATATAAATCCATTAAAACGGTAATAAGGAGACTTTAGTAATTAAAAAACTCAAGAGGTGGTCAAGGATTAATCTCTTCTTATTTTATACGAATGATTTCATAATAATTTTTCATAAATACATACTATATATTAATTATGCAAAGACACATTCTCTTGTAATTATTGTCAAATATGTTACCAATATGGTCGATAAGTCCCTAATGAATGTTATATTTATATGGCCTCTTAGACATCAATACTAATTAGTATCTTTATTTAATAAACATAGAGAGAAATTAATATACTTATTATCGAATTGAGCGATGAGAACAATTTAATCAACTTATTTTCCTAAGGAATATAATATAATTTTGTAGTGCGCGCAAATTACAAGGAAAAAAAAAAGTCTATTTGCATTTTGCATGTCACTCTATTTCTTTCCTTCCCTATTAGGCATTAGCAGTTGTTGTTATTTAAATAATTATTACTAAAAAAATTATTTTATGAAATTACCAAGTTATTCACGCTGTAAAAAAATTATAAGAATAAAATAATAAATAATATGAGACGGATGAGTGAAGCAAATCTAACCCTCTGTTTTATTTTACAGGGGAGGAGGTGAAGGAGCGGGATAAAAAAAAATATTTATGATTTTTTAATAGAGATGCTTTAATTTTTAATTAATATTAATAATTTATTTAATTTTTATCTAGATAAAATATTTTATTTATTTGGCATGTCATACAATAATTTTTTTTAAGAAAGAACTATATAAAATAAAATTAATTGTGAAACTATTTATACAAAATGAACTCAGCCCAAATTATTTACCAACTTACTTCACTTTTTTCTTTCTTATTTTGTGCATAACGTCAATATCACTACTTTATGATACTTTATCAGTATTGATATCACAACAATATCATATAGGTCTAAACTTAATCGTGTGTGATACTCTATTAGTATATTAATACCTTATCGATGTCATATGAGAATGAATTTTTCTTCAAAGAAATAAATAAGAAACAATTAAGAAAAAATTATTAGAGTCACAATCATATTTACTAAATTCTAAACTTTGGTGGTATTGATATACACTGGTGGTATCAAGCAGTTTCATCAAAGTATTGTCTCTTCCTTCTTGATATCGTCGGAGTATATTCTCCCATGACATCAAACGCGCGAGAATAGTTAAAAACATAGGGTTAGTAAAGGGATAATTGCGTGTAAATAGTTTTTCTTTTGGGATTAGAAGTATAATTAGTTTTCCTGTTTTTTAAACAAAAGAGAGGGTGTGTAGTACATATACCATCAAGAGAGTGTAATAAAAAAAATAGGTTTGTTTCTCAAACTAATGGGTAATAGTTTAGATATAAAACTCACTCCTTCTATAATTTAAATATAAAATTTTAAAGAAATAGTTTAGATATATTTTTGACACTTTTCTTTAATTTTGTACTCCCTTCGTTCACTTTTACTTGTCACTATTTCACCTATCGAGGTCAAACTACATAAACTTTTACCAATAATTTAAGATATATTTTTTCATCATATTAATATGAGAAGGATTACAACTTATAGCACTTTCATATAGTTTTTAATCATCTAAATATTAGATTTTAAATATTAAATTTAGTTACTTCAATTTAGATTTGAAGTTTAGTCAAATTAACCTCGAAAAATGAAAGAGTGACGAGTAAAACTGAACAGAGAGAGTAATAAATAGGTCAATTTACATAACTAATATATTATTTAACCTAAATTATTAGTTTTAACATAATTTTAACTCTTACGAAATATAATTATACTTTTGTTACCAAAAATAATAAAGAGAAGGAGAAGGAGAAAGAGAAAGAGAATTTTTGTCTTCCATTTCTTTTTATTACTCTTTCTCTTTCTCTTTCTTTTAAAAATATTAATTAATTATTTTAATTTAAAATTTAATTTTAGATTGAATATTACACAAATAATGTTCTTATTATTTTTTAAACTAGAAGATTTGTTTCATTTAAATACATATATACTGCACTGACACAATTTTAATAGATTAACATATAAACTAATCTAAATAGTGTTTAAATATTTAAAATTCAGATATAATATTTTTGGACACCATTAATAAAAATAAATAAATAAAAACTACAATTGTAATACATTTTGAATTCGATACTTCATATGTATTGTAGATATTTTTTAATGCACGTTGAAAATATAAATAATATATTTAATATAATAATTATTTTAACATAATTAATAAAAAAAAATAACTATAATACGTTTTAAATTTAGAAAATAATACATATGATAAGTATTATGTGTGAATTTTAAATATTTTAGCATGATTTAATTAATTTTATATTATTAAAAAATATATGATATTTATTAAAATAATAATTAAAAAAATTTATAATAATATATAATATTAAAAATAGCGAGTTGAATAAGGAGGGAAAAAGAGAGAGAAAAGGGAATAAAAGAAAAAGACATCAGCCAAGAAAAGAAAAGAAAGAAAGGGAAAGAGAAAGAGAGAAGAGATTTCTTGTAATTTATTGATACTTATTATTTAAAAAAAATATTTAATATATAATATATTATTTATGTAAATATTTGTAATAAATATATCAAAATTAATAATGACAAGTAAAAATAAGAGTGAAGCGGTGGGGTCCATTGGTGTGGTTAGTGGAGCCCACAGACGATATGAGCATTTGGGTCACGGACAGATGGTCGGTTTTCTCCCACATTATCCCTTTGTTGATTCTGCCGTCATGACCTACTCCATCCATCATGTTTTCTGCATTTTTTATATTACCCAAAAATGACATACACATTTTTTTCACTCTCTCTTCCTATTTTTTTTTTTTCGTCTATCTTTATTTATCTATTTTTTATTGATTTAAAAATAATTTTATCAAATTATATTTTTAATATAACAAAATAATAGAAAAATAGTTATAATTAGTGATAAAGATAAATTAGAAATCAAGTGTAAAATTACCTCTTGATTTTATAAATTGAACAAGTATTATTGAACATTTCAAAATAATATAGTCCATAAATAAAAATGAACAGAGAGAGTATATGACATTATTTAATTTGACACGATATTTAAAAAAAGAAAAAGAAGAAGGCTTTTAAAATTTATGAGCCAAAACTATCCTTAGATATTTTTTATGATTTTAAATCATATTATTAAGAATACAAGAGAAACTTTAAAATTAAATTATTTCTAATTATAATAAAGTATAACATTCCTTCGAGTCTTTTGCATTCCCCATCAATTCTTACTTAATGGTTAGGCCTAAATTCTATACTGGAGCTTAGAATGTAATTGATTTTTGAGTCAATCTTCTCAGTTGGACTAACTAAAAAAAAAAAAAGTATTTCATAAAATGAGATAGAGAGAGTATCACATAAAAAAGGAGAGTTAGAAGATGAAGCAAGCATCTTTCTATCTACACGTTTGCTTCATCAAGGGTATTTGTTTTTTATTTTAATATTTTCTAAAATTATATTTTATTTGATAATATTTATTTTTTATTTTCTTCTCGTTCTTAACCTTTACTTCATGTGATTCCAAACAATTTTTCATATAATCTTATTTATTTATTTATTCATTCATTCTTTGTTTATTTTTTATTGGTATGATTTTATTAGTGTTCTTTTTTTAAAAAAATTAAAATTAAATTCATTATTGAATAAAGTTATAACTTTAATTTTTTTCAAAATCACATTTATGTATGTTATGTTGAAATTTGACAAAAGAGTACTATGTTAAATATTTTATTTTAAAATTTTAGAACTTATGTTATATTTTTAGTTTAATTTGTTTTAGTAGTATTGACTTGATAATTCACATTACAAGTCATTTATTTTTGGAAAAAAGGTTCAAAACACACTCTTACTATGACCGAAATTGTTGTTACATACTCCAACTTTGCGATGGTCCAATGACCCTCCTAGACTATATTAAAGTGAAATATATGCCCCCTTAAAACGGCTCACTCAGGAAGCCATAGATCCTCCTCTCATTTTTCTTTTTTCTTCTACTTCATTTTGTTTGCCTTTCAATTTATTTTCTTTTTAATTTTTTCTTAAAATAATTAACAAATATATTTTTGAGTAACTAGAAGATACAATTTTTTTTAAAAAAGGAGTAAAATATTAATTGTTAGATTTATTTTTTTAAAAATAATTAATTTTTTATTGTAATCTTTGTTTTCAATTAGTGTGATTGAAGAAGTTATCCTCTAATTGAGTTATTTAATTAAGTCATTGTAGTTCTAATTAAGGCGATATGAGAGAGAATGAAGGTGAAAGTAAAATGAATTTTCAGTTGTTGGTGGAGGATTTACAGAGCATTGGGAGGATAAAAATAATGGTTATAGTAACAATCATTCTTGTTGTATTGTGTGTTAAATATGATGGAAGAAATAAAATTTGTGGTGGTAATGGAAGAGTTGGTGGCAGCATCAATTTCCATTTTTCCCGGTAAAAACAATGGTATAATGGAAAAGACGAGAGAATAGAAAAAGTAGGGGAAAAAAGAAAAATGAAAAAGTAAAAGAATATATATTTTAATAGAGAAAGTAATAAATTTTCGCATATTTTTAACTCTCTCAAAGAGAGTGTATTATGCTTTCTTTGCCACTTAAGCAGTCAAGATTTAGTAATTTCAGTTAAAAATACTTTAGAGGGGTTATAAGACCCCCGCTAAGTTAGAGTATGTAATACCAATTTCGCCCAGAAGCGTGTTTTGAACCATTTTCCATTTATTTTTTAGTTAGATTACATATATTATTTTTAATCAATTATTTTAATAATTTTACTACCACATTATATTTAAAACATTTAATATTTTTGATAAACATGCATTTCATGATGTTTGTATAAATCTTACCTTTTAAATTTTTATGAATGATTTAATTAAAATAAACTAATTTTAAAAGTATAAAATATTTTTTATAATATTAGTTAAGAACATATGCTTACTAATTAATATATTTTCAAGAGACAATATATATCTTAAACTTTTAATTTAGCATTATTTATAAATACTCTTGTTTGTCTAATAACATAAAATTTTAATTTTAAATAATTAACTTTAATATAACCTTGTAATTACACTTATAATTATACCGTGACAAACAAACAGATTATAGTAGTTATTAGGCTGTGTAATTACAAGGCTGATAATTACTACTTTAGTAATTACACTAATTTCAATTACCAGATGACTTTTCAAACGGAACCTTAATTAGTATTTCTCACTCTTTTCTTTTAAAAGATGATGTTTTATGTTTTTATGAAAAAATATTATGGAATAAAAATAATTTAAAAAATCATATATTTAAATAAGTAAAAAGAATGATGATGAACAAATATAATAGGCATTTTAAATTTTTAATTAGGATAAACAATAATTTTATTATTATTATTCAAAATTGAGAGGGAGTTTAATTTTAAAACATAGTTGATGGATAGATTGTTTGACCTTTGGCCTTTCATTATCATTTTATCATTTTATTTCATTAAGTATTCTTAATCATTGATGTCTTCCGCTATTAGATTGGGATTGAACGAATGTGATGAAGTCGAGTGGTTCGCTTGGGGGCTAACAATAGCCTCTGAGTGCCGACCACGACAAGGGTACCCCCGAAGTGTGACATATACTTTGAAAAGTTTTATTATAATTGTATTAAATATAAACAATAGTTGTAATACAATTTTAATTTAATATTATATATAGTTATGAATTCAATTATTGTTATTGAAATATTTGAAGTTCGGATATGATACCTATATATAACACATCAGTATTAAAAAAAATATTTAACACATGCTTTAAAATATGCCTATAATATGTATTATATATTGAATTCAAAATGCATTATAATTATTTTTTAAAACTTTTTTCTCTTATTAATGATGTTAAAACATATTATTGTATTAAAATATATTAGTTATATATTCTTCACATGTATTAAAAATGCTTATAATATATTAAATTCAAAATGTATTACAATTGTAATTTATATATTTTTATTAATAAGGTAAAAATATTATACTTGAATTTCAAACATTTATGTATTGTTTAAATTAGTTTAAATTTTAATACATTAAAATTGAATCAGAAATGCGTTATATATTTACATAAAATAGATTTTTTAATTTAAAGAATAGTAAAAGCATCGTTTGCATAATATACAATTCAAAATTAAGTTTTAAATTAAAATAATTAATTATTATTTTTAAAAGAGAAAGACACGAATAAAAAAGCAAAAAGACAAGGAGAGAAAGAAACAGAAAGAGCTTTATTATTATTATTATTTCGGATAAAATAGTACAACTATTTTTAATAAAATTAAAATATATACGAAAACTCGTAATTATGGTATGTCTCTTGGCCGACAAAATGGAGGATAGGTACTTGTAAGTTAAGAAGGACATTAATGTCCATAGACAACGACTAAATCAAATTTGCTTAAGTTTTTGAGATTGAAAGCTAAAAAACCAAGAGTTTATAAATTTGTGCGGTGATTATGTTGTGTTTCGATTTTTTAAATTTCTTGCCATCTAAAATAATTTCGTTAAATTATAAAATAAATTTATCATGCAAACGAAAGATAAAATAAAAAATAAGGATTAACTTCATCAACACACTTATAAAAATAAATAAATAAACATCAACAATCAAGAAGAAGAAAATTTGAGTGATCAATTAGAGCATGAAGAGAGGAGAAGGTCAGTATTATATTTATAGAATCATAATATTCCGTCATTAGAATTTTTTCAGATAAGTTATTATTGTGTATTTTTTTTAATAATATATCATACTATATAACTCAATAAAATATTAATGCACAATATTTAGTTGATTTCAAAATTCTAATAATAGGAAAATAAATTACAATTTTAAAATATTTAAAAATAGTAAATGACTTCTTTTAGGATATTTTAATGTACAATTTTTTTTACCATTCTAAATATTTAGGAGTTGTCTAAACCTTATAGCCTTACACGTTAATTTTATCTCTTAGATTTTTTTTTCTAATTTTAGTTTTTACCTTTTTAGCCTATTTTTTGAACAATTTTTAAAACTATTTTTTGCATTATATTTTGGAAGATTTTCAATTATTTCATTTTTTGGATCAACTCTATTTTAGTTGAAAAATAATTTTTCTGATAGGAATTTAACTATCATAAGAAATCTTCTCCATTTATTATGTTTATTATATTTAGTATTTAATATCATTAAAATAATAGTATAATAATTGAAGAAATATATGAAAAGATGATTTTATCTAAAATAAAGTCTTTCAATAAAGGGTAAAAAGTTGAAACAATATTATTACGAACCTTTGTGTTTTAGATATAGATATAAACAACATTTATTTTTTAAAAATAAATAAAATAAAAACAAACAAGTTTCTCACCCAATTGACTCCTGTAAAATTAGGTATTTGAATCTGATTTACACTCCAAAAGCCAGCTTAAAGGGAACATGATTGTTCAAATGTTATAAAGAGTATCCATTTCATTAACCATCGATATGAGATTTTTTTTTCATTCTTTAACAACCAACTTCAATCCCAGTGCTTAACATCTGGTGATGGTGCGCGGACAATTTTAAATTTGAGGTCCAACAGTAGGTGAAATGGAGCCTACCCTAATACCATGTAAAATTAGATCTTGGATTTAACTCACACACCAACATGAGATTTTTGTCTTTCTTTAACACACATCCCCCACCCCTGGCTGCCCCATCTTACATCTATCCGAATGAATTTTTTCCAGGTTCAGTTCTACTCAAACTCCGACGAATTAGACGAAACATGTATTGAGGAGCAAATTTTATCACCCACAACCTTTTTCACAAGCAAGCCAGCAGAGAAAAGAAGAGAACAAAACATTTTAATATCCATACGTATGTTTGTTCAAGCCTTGTCTAGTAAACATGAAATTGAAAAGAAGAGAGATATGGACATAAGTCATATAAGCCATAATTTGAACCCCAAGATGGCTAAGATATGTTAAATCCATAGAGAATCAAGTCATGTGGGTTCATGTCCTTTGTTTGTTCCATTAACCAAATCGCAAATGGCCCCGTGCATGTCTTGTTGCCATGTGATTCTGAGCGCACCATGGACGCCTGTTTCACAGTTGGGCGGGGCACATGCCTATGTGTCTTCTATTTCTTCGGGAAATTAATTATTCTATATCCCTCTGTCCTTACAATTTTATACGTAATAACTTTACTGCAAAGAAAAGCATGTTCTTTAAATTAAACCTCTCCCCCACTTTCCCACCTCATTACATAAAAGAAAAAGATAACAAAAAGAACACTGACACATACTATAATTTTCAAACAATAAAGTTAGTCTTATTAATAAATAAAAAGTATTGTATGTGGTGGCCTAGATCATGGTATAATACATTTTCAATTTAGCTGTGTCATAAGGACTTTGAATACTTGAAGGATCAACGTATGGTTGACTCATATTATAACAAGACAAGCTTAGCTGTGTTTTAAACATCTTCAACGACTAACACTATATCTGCACCGGAAAGGACAACCTTGCACCTACCTTGGACTTTTCTTCCACAAATTTTGTCTCATTATAATATACTAAAAAAACTGAAAAGATTATCAACAACGTTTACAAGTTTGGATACCATGAATTGTTCTTAGAGTTCGAATTTATAAGGCTGGGCTTATGCTCCATGAATCGTTGATGAGTTTTGAAACTGTAATAAACATCTAGATTGTGAAAGTTTAAACTTCATGAATCGTTCATGAAATTTTTTTGTATTTTTGTCTTAATTTAATTTCTGCATAAAAATGACTACTTTCTAATTACATAAATGATCACATAACTTTGACCTTGATTAAAAAAAGGAAAAAATACATAGATCTAATTTGAAATTATTTATTCTTAATAGACCTAATTCAAAATATTTATCCTTAATGCACCCATGACCCAAATTATTTACCTTCTTATCCCACTTACCCTTTTTATTTCGCTCTGGCGTCATGATAACGTCAGCATAAATACTATGAAATAACTCCGGCAGTATATATATGTCATATCGGTATCATATGGAATGAGCTCAATCCTCTGTGATACTCTGGTGGTATATTGATACCCAATTAATATCATATAAGATTATGTGTTTTTTAAGAAATTAAAAAAAAATATTAAACTCTAAATTAGTAGAAAATATATTCGTTGTGATACTCTGTCGGTATATTTCTACCATATCGGTATCGTATAAGACTAGAACAATTATTAAAGTTACAAAATTATTTATTAAACTCTAGATTAGTAGGAAATATATCATTGTGATGCTCCGTCGGTATATTGATATCCTATCGGTATCATATAATTTTGAGTTCTTTTTTAATAAATAAAATAATAAAGAGAAAATTATTAAAGTTACAAACTTATTTATTAAATTCTAAATTAATAGAAAATATATTCTTTGTGATACTCTATCGGTATATTGATGCAATATCGGTATCATATAAGATTGAGCTTAATCATCTATGATACTTGTTGGTATATGTATACCCTATTGGTATATCATATAAGGTGGGTTGTTGACATCATCGCGTGAATTTTAATATTAGGGGGCGAACTTTGATAGTACGGGGGTACAAAATGTAAAGGGGTATGTGGATGTAAATAATTTGCTTTAAAGGGACACAAGCTTAGTTTTTTCCATTAAAAAAATTAGAGATTCCACTTAATTTTTATTTCTTTTTGTTGGTGTAATATACGAGAAAAGTTCACAAATACTCATTTTAGGGGATGGTGTTGATAAAATGCCCCCAATAAGGGTAGCTTTGCAAAAATGCCCCCAATTCTTTTAAATTTTTATTTTGAGACAAAATTGCCCCTTAACTATTTCATAAAATTAACTTATACCTTATAGGCAAGAACTTACACTGATGAATGTAAGTATAACTTATCAGAAACAGTAAAAACCCTGACTTAGAGATAACAACAAGAGTAACTTATGCCTCATGGGCAAGATGTTACATTATTGTGCTCAATATAAATTTTGAGATACGTTATAACTCTTGTCTGTAAGGCAATACCTGCTTATGCCTGATAGGCAAGATCTTGCACCTTTGAATGTAAGTTTAACTCATTGAACATATTATAACTCTTGTCTTTGAGTTATTTATTAAAAAAGACATTTATCAAAAAAAATAAATCTTATTTTAATTATGGATCTAACAAACAATTTGTATAAGTTTTAAAAAAATAATTCTGCCTTATAGGCAAGATCTTACGCTGTTGAATGTAAGTATAACTTATCAAATACACTAAAACACTTGACTTAGAGGCAACAACAAGAGTAACTTATGCCCCATGGGCAAGATGTTGCACTATTGTGCTCAGTATAAGTTATGAGCTACGTTATAACTCTTGCCTTTGAGGCAATACCTACTTATGCCTCATGGGCAAGAAAGGAAAGGGCAATTTTGTCTGGGTGGAAGCTGGCGGGCAGGGCTTGCTTAACCGGATACACGGAATTTTGGTCAACTTAAAATTGAAAAACAAGCATTTTTGTAACACTTTTCCTATTGGGGGTAAAAAATTAAGACCAACACATTTTTTGGGTACTCGGTGTAATTTTCTCGTAATATACCATAAAACAATAATAAATTACAATTGAAAGCAAAATGAACAAATGATCATTTAGGCTGAGGCACAAATATCTTAAGACAAATTTTATTAACATACAAAAAAAAAAAATACAGGAAAAGTAATCCATTCTTTTTTCTTTACAGAAAATAGCTCAAGAAGATTATGTGTTCAACATAGCTCAAATCAGCTCAAGACCACTAGTCCTTTTTTGCTCAAATTAGTCAAGGCCGAAAATTTGCCCTTTTTTTTGGCAGCGTTATTTACAAACAACAACAACATACCCAGTGGAATCCCACAAGTGGCGTCTGGGATGGTAGAATGTACGCAGACCTAACCACTACTTCAAATAAAAATATATTTTTTATTTTGCTCTGGCTTTTTATATAATTTTTGTTTTAAAAAAATATTTTCATGTATTTTTTTCATGTATCAATACTGTGCAAATGTGTATAAACGTATATAAATATAATGTATCAACATGGTATAAATTACGTATAAACATGTATCAATATTATATAAATAGTATGTAAACGTATATCGATATTGTATAAACTGTATACAAAAGTGTGTCAACATTATATAAATAGGTATGTAATGTATCGATATTATATAAATGGTGCATAATCGTGTATCAATAATGTATAAATAATTATGTAATGTATCGATATTGATATTTATTTGATTATCATGCATTCTCACCTTAATAAAATAAAAGAATAAACAAAAATTAATAAACTGAAGTAAAACAATTAAAAAAACTTTTTTTTTAAAAAAAAGCAACAAAAAAATTTAAACATTGAATTTTTATTTTTTTAAATTTTACTTTAACATAACACAAAAAAAAAATTTTTTTTTTTTCAAAAAAAATGGGAAGAAAAAGGCCAAATGACCAAATCCACAATTAGGGGAAACAATTAAAAAAAGAAAAAAAACTTTTAAAAAAATAGTAAAAAAAAAAAATTAAACATTGAAAATGTTTTTTTTTAAATTTTACTTTAACATGGCACAAAAAAAGGTTTCAATCAAGAAAAAAAAGGAAGAAAAAGGCCATATGGCCAAATCCATTTTCAGGAGACACCAAAATAGCTGAATGACTATGTTTACCGCAGAAACATTGGCCGAAAGGCCATTTTAAGGGAAAAAAATGTGGATTATTTTTTGTGTAAATATTTTTTTTTTCAATAGGTTTATGGGTGTAATTATATCAATATCTTGCTGTTTGTAATGAGATTCAAGTCCATTGTAGTATAATCTACAGTTCTACACTGAGCCATCAAAGATACACTTTGACTTGTCTGCTTTAGGATACAACATCTCCACAATGTTGTATAATTCAAACAATTCTGGATTATTCATATAAGTTATAAGAATTAATAATTATTTCAACCACAATTTATAACCACTGACATATGCACTTAATGTTTTATTTTAATAATAAAATACATGCTCCAAAACATTTTCATGATTCGATCGCCAGTGACATTAAAGAAAATATGGGTACCCAATTTATGTGTCGCTCTTGAACCTATACATTTTTTTTTTATAGAAAAATTGCATGCCTATCCTCTTTGAAACAATTTCAAATATGCAGTGTTTGAAATTTCATATGGTTGAGGTTCATGCAAAAAAAAGAAAGAAGAAAGATTGAATTTCAATTATATCTGAATTAACACTAAGTAAAAATTCTCGATTTTTAGTCATATGGAAATGAATAAATTATGTGGATAAGTAAAAATATATTAGTTAATTAGTTAACATAGCTATATTTTGATTAAATTACCATTCACCACTAACTTACAATCATACCACTTCCCAAAGTACAAATTCAAAATTTGTATAATTCAATTTTTAATTGTATAAATTCAAATTTTTATATGCTTACCTAAATTTGTATATAATTATCATGTTGATACATTTAATTTGCATAAATTCTGAAAAATTTCAAAAATATATAAATATAAAAATTGTATATACTTACCCAGTTACCTTGTTTATATATTGGTAGGGAATTACATGAAGGGAAACTCCCATAAAAAATGAAACTATAGTTATGGAGCATAATGAAACAAATTGTAGTCAAAGAAGATAATTAAAATACTTATTAATAAACGTGGCATAATTTCAAATATTGACACCAAAATTGGGTACTCTAAAAAAGGGAAAATAATATATATATATATATATATATATATAAAAAAAAAAAAAAAATAACCCATGTTTTATTTACATAAAAAATAGCCCAAAATTAGCGAACTATACATGACTATACAAAGTAGTCATAGAAAGTATACACTGCTATACAATGTATATTACTTATACATGAGCTATACACTAAATATACATTATGATACACCAATATACACTAACTATAGCCTATACAATGAGAACTGAATGCCCAAAATTGTAACAAATAGCCAAAGGTCAGCAGGATGAATACTTTTCGTAAATAAAAAAAATGGATTATTTTTTGTATAAATAATTTTTCTCAGTGGTTTGGGGGTGTAATTATCCCCGAAAAAAGTCAAGGAGAGAAACTTGAGCCGACCAAATCACGATGTGCAAAAAGCCCATTTTCTGGAGGCCCATTTACACCACTCATCAAGAATTCCCGCTCTTTTCTCAATCTGCAGAAAATTCAGGAGAAAAGCGTACTGTGAAGAAAATGGAAGTATAGTCGAAGCAGAGAAGAAGATGATGGCGACGAAGGTGTTCACCGGAGCAAATGTGTTCATGTCGCGAAATCTAGTCCCGCCGGAGCAATTCGACGCGCTTCACGACGCGCTCAAGCTCAACGGAGCACAAGTCTTCCTCTGTTGCGACCCCTCACGGAATGCTCCCACTGATTATCATGTCATTTCTTCTCCCCAGAATGTACGTATTGTCCAGATATTATGTTAGCTTTAATGTGCTAATTTCCTTATTTAGGGAATTTTGGTTTGAAATTTGTTGCGTCGTCTCCTAATCATGTGTGGGTCTTCATAAATTCAATTCGTTCTGCCATAATTTCAAAATTTTATGTTTTCGCAGGAGAAGTTTGGGGATCTTCAATCTAAGGGCTGCAACTTGATAGGTAATTTTGTTTCGACTCTACTTTACTTGCTTGCCCTTGGTTTTTGGGGGTTAGTGTTGGTTTGCGCTTGGTTTTTGGGGGTTAGGGTTGGTTCACATTGAAGCTAATTTGGATTGTTTATTATGAGAATTTTCTTTAGGTTTTGTAGTCCCAATTTGATCCTATCTTACTGATTTTTCTGTCTCTTCATTCCTGGCTAGCCCTAATTTATGTAGTGTGGTAGTTTGTACCTTAAGCATTTGGGTTTAATTTGATCTTGTATTCAATTTCCAAAATGGTAATCTTTTTATATGGTGACATCAGTGTGAACTAATTTCATGGTAATGAAGTAATCACTTAGTGTTGTTTGTTAAAGTTCCTGAATACTAAAGTTATCGCAATTGTAACTGTTTTCCACTTTCAGCATAACATAAAATCTCAAACCAGAAGGTTCAATAGGTGATTTTGTTTCCTCTTCTGGTTGATGTCTATTTTCCAAAGTAAACCATTGATGGCTTAAATGCTACTATATATAGTTTTTTAATCCTGCTTCATTAGTTAAGTAGATTTCCTAGACTTCTATAAGAACAGAATGCGAGGCAAATAAACAACACTAAGAATACTGCTTTTTGGGTAAAACCCTTACATTGTAGTATAAAGCTGATTTTCCCCAGTAAAGTTTATGTTGGGTCATGTATTTACAAGTTCAAATCATATTCTGCTCTCTTACAGTGACTTCCTTTCCTATGTCGTCATTATTCGTCTTATATTTGTTTACCATTATCGTATTTACATACTATCATTTGTTTTTTTTTCCTTTCTTTTCCTTTTTTGTTCATATCTAGTACCTTCTGCTTATGGGGCTCGATTCTTTTAGACGAGGGTTTTCCGGAAACAACCTCTCTATCTCTACAAGGTAGTGGTAAGGTTTGCGTATATTTTACCCTCTCCAGACCCCACTTGTGGGATTCCACTGGGTATGTTGTTGTTGTTACAGTGACTTCCTTATTTATGATCATGATTGAGACTCCTATTATACAAGGTAGTTAACTTCATATGATAGATTTTTGCTAAGCTAAGTGTCAGAACTATAAAGGCATTTTTTCTAGCTTGTTCTTTTATCTAAAAGATAATTTATAGATAGATTGTAATTTTTCACTCCTAGCAAAAATAAAATTATACGAAAAAAGATGCCCAGTGCAGCCATCATCTAAATGCTTCCAAACATGTCAATGTTTCATATGCAGTATTCTGGAATTAACTTAAAAATAGAAGTGATAATTGCTGCTTGAACTTTACATATTGAACTGAGGATGTCCTTTTTTATCCTGTTGAGAAAGTGTAACCAGTTAATATTTACTTTTGGGTTAGCAATAGAGATGCTGGTCTCCATTTTGCTAGTTCAACTGTAGTTAAGCTGATATTGATATCCATTTTTGGTTACAAGGTCCTCAGTGTGTGCTTTCCTGTGCCAAAGAACAGAGGCCGCTACCCCTGCAGGGGTTTACTTGTTGCCTTGCAATGGATGGGGTCAAGATCCTGGCATCTGGTTTCGAGATGGATGAAAAGGTGTGCATCTCTATCCAAAATCCAAATGATTTTTCTTTGTGGAATGTTAATGAAAAAGGATGGAGACAATATCTCAAGGATAAACCAACCATTATATGTAGCATGTAAAATCTCCTACTTGGATGAAATACAGGTTCCATTTACTTCCACTGAAAACATTTGCATACTCATAATTCATACATTAAGATTAATATTAGTTTATCTGTAGCTGTCCTCTGTGATCTATCTGAAAGATATATACAAACTTGTGAGAATACTGGGTAAACAATGTTTGTGCTTAATTTGTGAGTGGCATAGTGCAATTACTTATATCCTCACTGAAACTTTAGAGCTGATGTTTTTGCTTGCTCAATATACTGACATACACTTCATTTTGCTCCATTCTCCTATATGACCATGTCTTTGCATTGGTGCTTCTGTCTTTAAGCTAAAGGCTCACTGGATATTCTTGAAAATCTCATTGTAATACTGAATTATAACAGTTAGGTTACCGTAAATTTTCTGTATTGTCGTAGCATTGGCTTAGCTGGAGCCTCATTGTTATATATGATTGTCGGCCACTTGTAATTGTATATATTTTGTAGGTTGAAATTGGAAAGTTGGTGATTGCAATGGGAGGAGTCCTGCAGACAAAAGCATCATTGGATGTGAGCTTTGTTATTGTGAAGAATGTTTTGGCTGCAAAGTATAAGGTCTTTATTATTCAATTCTCCTTTTCCTCTCTTATTGGAAGTTTAAAACAACTTCCCAGGTCCACATGGACCCCCTCCCCACAAAGGAAAAAGCGAATTCAAACTAATATTTAGTGGTATTGCTAATGATCACTCAGTTTCCTTTTCTGATTGCCTTATTTTTTTTTCAAATGTGTAGTGGGCTTTAAACATTCTAAAGAAACCAATTGTCACTATTAATTGGCTCCATCAATGCTGGAAAGAACACCGTCTTGTTCCTCAGGAGTCATTCAAAATCCTTCCTTTTTCTGGGTTGACAATTTCTGTCACCAGAATTCCTGCAGGTTCACAGCCTAGATCTCATGATAATTCAAACTCTTTTATTATGCTTCTTTCTCTAATGCACTTGTTTTTTATATCTCAGACGAGCGAAAGGATATGGAAAAGATTATCTTGCAAAATGGGGGAAAATATTCTCCTGAGCTAACCAGAAAGTGCTCACATTTAATTTGTGATAGTATCCTTTTTGTAATCCTTCTGTAAAAGGAATTTGTTTGTAGATATATCTACTTAGTATATTTTACCAAACTGAGGATCAGGATAAGAAAACAACACCAAAGAGTACCTTGCAATCTCTAGAAAGACAATGATAAGACATAGTTAAGACGGTGCTGATAGAAAAGTGCTTGTTACTTGTGCATGTATTACCGAAGCTCAGTAAGCCAATCTATGATAAAGTAATGTGGTCAAGTAAAACACATATGTGAGGTTGTACCCTAATAATAGAACAATTTCTATGTAGGTCAGGTTTTACTACTAAACTAACAGTGAAATACGGACTCTCTCATGTTTAAGTGTTCATGGTGGTGTCTTTCTGGGTCTAACAAATGTCAGACATAGGAAAAAGCCAGAGCAAATGTTGTGTCAATGTCACACTGCATCAGCTTTATCACAGATTTTCTGACAATTAGGAAGTTGTTCTAGCTTCTTGGCGAGCTGTTGTAGTCTTATGATCCAACTTCTCTCTGAAATATGTCTCTCTCTCTCTCTCTCTTTAATATGATCATTAAGTCTTAATTGTTCAAGCTCCACGGTCAAGGTTAAGTTTCAGTTTTTACACTATGTTGCTTCCTCTTGTCAGGTACTTCTGTACGATTTTGGAGCACTCAGAAGTTGCACATTCTTTGACCATTTGGTATTTGCTCAAGTATTATCATAGTACGTTTCCTTGACAGTTAGTAAGCTCCAGAAGGTGACAAATACAAGGTTGCCAAACGATGGGGTTGCATCCATGTTGTTACCAAAAGGTGGTTTGACCAATCTGTTGCAAGAAGAGGTAATTTTTTCTGGGGGAAGGCTGCATTTTCCAGTTCCACCTGAAGTTTAAATTTTTTGGTGCAGCTTCTAACCTTTTTCCTTATTTTTTGGAAGAATAGCATGTCTTAACGAGGAGTCATATCCTGTTCAGGCTGGTTCAAATGCTTTGAGCACCGTTAGAATGACAAATCAGCATAGCCAGGAAAAGGGCATGAGAAACCTACAAGGGTTGTCCTCCTTGGCTACGACATCAAATGCAGAACCTGTTTTCTGCAGTCGAGTGGTTGATTCAGATCTGGAAGCTACTCTCTCGCAAAATATGTCTGCTACATCTTCATATGTTCCAGTGTTTACAAAGGAGGAAGAGAACTCACCTGCTGAGAACATAAAAAGTGATTACAGTGCTCCTGTCTCTACAAAGGATGAGGAAAGTGGAGCACCTACTGAGCAGGAAAAGAATGGTTGTGATGGTGTTGTGGCTGATGACTCTCAAACAGATGACAATGATCTTTATTTGGCAGATTGCAGAATCCTAATTGTTGGTTTTAATGCATCTGAAGTGCGAAAACTTGTCAGTCTAGTCCGAAAAGGTGGTGGTTCTCGGTACATGTCTTTTGGTGAAAAGTTGACACACATAATAGCTGGAAATCCATCGGAGAAGTAAGTTATAGTATGTTTCCAATCCTTTTGTGAATGCACAATGTAAATACCTTTTTAAAGTGGTGAATAGATGGATGGCCAATGCACCCTGTAATGCATGAAAATGTTTTAGCAAATGATCTGATATGTGGTTAGAGCCTCGGGCCCTAAAATAGATTGATTTGAACATTATGCAGCTTGTGTTTTAGTATTTAACTTTCAATTTAAGATAAGAGAAGAAAGAAGGTTTAATACTTTTTCATCGATGTTGATGATTGTCACGCTTCACATGAGGGACTTCTATCACTCTGGGTCGAGCTCGTCGCACCGGGCTTGCCTAGTGCGGGTTACTTCTCCTTTGTCGTTTGTGAGCTATTGCATAGGAGCGGGGTTTACCTTGTGCGCACCCACCGGGTAGCGCCTGCGGGTTCCCCTTGTCATAAAAAAAATGCACCATACAATAGGTAACCATTCTTTATGCTTAACAAGGAAGTAATATATTACATATTCAAATACAAAATATCCTAGGCAACCTATAAAACATTTGATAATATTTTCCTTACAAGTTACATGAATCTTGGTGTGTTTGAAATTTGATTCCAGACGCATATTCCCTAACATACAACACACTCCTCTAACTTTGCTGAGTCTGTCATTAAGTTAAGTTCTAAAGTTGTTGTTTGTTTTGCTCATGGTGTAGATTGGACTTGTAAATGATGTTGATACAGACACAGATGCTAGAAGCTCTAAAGGATGAGAAATTTGATTAGAAAGGATATGCTTTTGCTGTTTTTGCATCTGTAAATTGTGTACTGCTGTTAAAGCACATTCGTTCTGCTTTTTTCTCTAAATTACCTTACCTTTTCAAATGAACATTCTTTAACATTTTCCATACAACTTTGTTTTAAGAAGGTAACATTTGTGTATATTCATTGACATAGGTTGCATTGAAAACCTTAATTACAACTTTTCAAAAAAGTAAGAAAATTGAATCTGAATTCTAATAGAAACCTAGGATATCTATAATGGATTCATTGTCCTCTAAATACATCTGTTTGCACCAGAAGCCTGATACAATTTAGTTTGATCTTTTGAAGATCACAGCTCTTGCTCTCATAACATCTAGCATTTCTTTCTTTCCAAATAGTCCACCAAATATAGGCTGGGACAATCTTCCATTTGTCACTATAGCATTTCTCCCGCCCCTACTTCTACCCAACTGTACAAAAGATGTGTGATTCTGTTAGGCATAGCCCAAGCAAAACCCCTTAGACTAATGAAAATCCTCCACAGTTGGGATGTTATTCTGCACTGGAGAAAGAGATGGTTGACTGTCTCAACCTCTTCCCCACATAAATAGCATCTAGAGCACATGGAAAACTTTCTCTTCTCGAGATTTTCCTGTGTCAAAACTGCTTCTCTTGCCAGAAGCCAAGTGAAACATGTCATCTTGAAAGGGATTTTAGGTTTCCAAATCTGCTTTCAAGGCCAAAGAGAAGGTTGTTGTCCACCTTGATTTAGCAACTTATATGCTGAGGTTACCTTGAATGTGCCTCTGCTATTTTCGCTCCATCATAATCTATCATGTTCGTCCCTTGTTCTCGCAAAAACTTCCAACCTCTCGAGAAATTCAGTCACAGTCTCTGTTTTCCAATCGTTGAAATTCCTTCTAATAAAAATTCCATCCATGTTGTGTCCAAACCTCAGTTACACTCACTTGTTTATTCACTACCAAGTCATACATCTCTAGAAAAATACTTTTCAACCTAGTAGTGCTCAACAATTTATCCTCATAAAAAGAAGTTTTATTGCCATTGCCTACCCTGATGGCTGCATTGATCTTCAAGAGAGGCCACAAGATTCTGATGGACTTCCACAGGCTTACCCCATATGGTATAGGAACCTCCTTTGTCACCCACTTGTTCTCTTCATATTTTGCTTGAATTACTTTTCCCCAGAATGGTTGAGGCTCTTGAGAATACCTCCATAACCACTTTAATCTAAGGGCCTTGCTTTGCTTTTTCAGATTTCTTACTCCTAGACCCCCCTGTTTCTTCACCCAAAGAATCTTCTTCCACTTGACTAAATGTTGGACAGTGGAATCATTTTCCTTAGTCCCTTTCCATAAGAAATCCCTCCTAATTTTATCCAGTCTTTGTATCATCCCATCAGGAATGGGAAAGATAGACATCATATAAGTATGCAGGGCATCCAAAACTGAATTAATAATAGTGACTCTTATTGAGATCTCCATCTGGTAAGCTTCTTCTCACATTTTTCAACCACAGGATTCTAGATGTTAAAAGTCCTTGATTGGCACCTGAGGACATACCAAGTTAAATGGTAGACAAAAAACCTACTTCCCCTCCCAAAACCCTAGACAGTTCCTCCATATTAGAGACATTATTGATATGATACAACAAACTCTTTATCCAGTTGATATGCAAACCCGAGACTCCTTCAAACAACACAAAGATTGATCTTAAAACCAGTAGTTGCCCTTCATTAGCATCACAAGACATTAAGGTGTCATCTGCATGAAGTCACTCATTTGATGTTGAGGTTTGAGTTGTGGCTACCTCAAAACCCCTGAGGCAATCATTCTCTCTGGCCACCTTTATCATGTTATGTAGGCCCTCCTTGACAATGATAAAAAGGAAAGGGAAAAGGGGATCTCCCTGCCTCAGACCCCTTTGAGTAGGGAAAAAACCTTCAGGTGCACCATTTATGAGAACTCAGAGTCTAACAGTGGAGATGTGATACTTGATCCACTGAATCCACCTCCTTTTAAAACCCATACACACAAGCATCTTCAACAAAAACTTCCAATTCACATGGTCATATGCCTTTTCTATGTCCAATTTGCACAGAATTCCTACCTTTCCTTGGGTAATTCTTGAGTCTACCACTTCATTTGCAATTTAAAATGGCATAAATTATTTGTCGATTTTTAATGAATGCCATCTGTTGAGCATCTACTAGCTTGTCAACCACATTCTTCAGTCTTTCAGTCAGCACTTTGGATAACTGCTTATACACACTTCCTATGAGGCTGATGGGCCTAAAATCTCTTGGTTCCTTGGCACCATTCTTCTTTGGGATCAGAGTAATGTAGGTGGCATTAAGGCTCTTCTCAAAGATATTGTGAGTGTGGACATTCTTAAAAGGTATGTATGGTATCCCTCTTCACTACATCCCAACATTTGATAAAAAACCCCATTGTGTAGCCATCTGGACCAGGAGCTTTGTCCATGACACACATCTTTAAACATGCTAGTACTTCTTGCTCCTCATCTCCCTTCGTAACACTTCATTTTCAGCTTCAGTGATCTTCGAACAGTTGATTAGGTTGCTGGAAGGTCTTCTATCTGAGGTTTCTGAATAAAGCCTCTGATAAAAACCGGTAATCTCCCTTTTAATTCTCTCTGGATCCCTAACTGTTTCATCTTGAATCATCAATTGATCAATGATGTTGCATCTTTTGTGCATTGGCCACTTTGTGGAAATACTTTGTATTTTGTCCCCCTCTTTCTGCCACAATGCTCTTGATCTTTGTCTCCATGCTATCTCTTCATTTTTCAGATGCTCTTCATAGCCCATAAGCAGAGATCCCTTCATTGCTGATTCTTCTTCTGTTAGGACTCTGTTCTCCATTCCTGCATCCAGCGTAGCTAATTCACTTAAAATTAAAATATCGGTATTAAACCCGAAACTCCCGGCAGATGGCCAGTGGCCCAAAGAAATGAAAGAATCAGTTACGTTTTTCATATTTGGACCTTTTGTAACCATATGTTACCCAAGCTGGTTCTACTCCATTTCTTCAGTTTGCCTTTTAGTGCCTTGAGCTTACACCCAAGGATATAATCAGGCTTACCAGTTAATGTAAAGACTGCCACCATCCTCTAATTTTTTCCACAAAGTCCTCTGTGTTGAGCCACCAATTATCAAACTTGAAATAGGATTTGTTGTGCTCCCAAACTTGCAGATTGTAGAGCAATGGGACTGTGGTCAGAGCACAGCCTTTTTAGTACCACTTGTTGAATTTTGCTAAATCTGTTATCCCACTCCTTGGAGATTAAGATCCGATCAATTCTAGAAGTGACATTGTTATGGATCTAGGATTGTTTGAATCCTAACACATATCTCTAACATTCAACAGAATCGTACTCTACATGGCGTTTAGCTATAACTGTATCAAATTTGTACCCGAGTGCTCTTATCTGACCAAACTAAGTTTTTTTCGACTATACGACTAAATAGAAGAAATGTTCTTGTTCCATTCAGATCTACTGCTCACTTTTGACCTTCCTGATCATCGTCGTAGAGCCTTAGACAAGTAAATAGGTTTACCTGACATTATACCTTATAGAAAGTGGAGCACATACAATAAGGGGTTGACTGTTAAATAAAAAATAAAGTCTAGTGTGTAGAATGATGTTAATCATTGAATGCCTTGTTGTCAGTTGGTCTATACTTCTTTATGTCTTGATATAAGGTCCTTATCATCTAAGATAATTTGTATGTGCATAACTTACCAATTTTCAAAAGAAGATGATTTGTATATGCATCTTATGAATATCCACGGGGCATATATTTATCGTTCTGTGTGGAACTCCCTGCAAGTATATTCTGTTGCAACTGTCGCACAATTGAACTTTCTACTCTCACTTGTTGATTAAGAACTATGATCTTGTAGTGAGATCAAAGAAATAAGAAACCTTGCGGCTTTGGGTGTCATTCATGTGGTAAAATCAGGATGGCTGGAGGATTGTGATCGTGAAAATAAAGAAGTTCCTGTTCTAAGGAAGCATATTGCTTATGATTTGCTTCTTCCAAAAGGTCTGATAACCATTTTGACTTTTCAGTTAATAAGATATTTTACATTGTATTAATTGCAAGAAGCTATATGTACAGCACTAATGACCTACTTTCATCTAATACCTTCTTTCTTTAAAAAAGACACACCCATTTAAATGTTATATGCTGTACTTTCTTTTTTTTATCAAAAAGAAAACCCTTCTTCACAGGCTTATTTTCCACTTTCTGTATTTTGGATTTTAGATCCTATTCTTTGTAGTAACGGAGCTTCAATCACCACGACTATGAAAAGACAAGGAAAATCCTATGGGCATCCTATGTCTTCGGATGAACATGCATGGAGAAGCAGGGATTCTAGATGTGTAATGCCATCAAACGAAAGCAAAGAACTAGAAAATATGAATGACGTTAGAACTTCTGCAGGAGAGAACAGGGTTCAACATCAGCCCTATTCTTCTAATGGCAAAGAAGAGTTCAAGATACCGAATGAATCCAGTTGTGCTGTTAATGGACGAAAGCCATCTAGTGTGTTCGAGGGAAGGAGATTTTGCTTTTCAGCTTCATTTCCTGATGATCGGGTGGGTTTTGTCAGAAATTCATAGTGTAGCTGAATTTTCAGTCCTCACTTATATGTTTTCTCTTCCTGTTTCACATAGAATACATATCTGTAAATCCACCCAAGTTGCCCTTTCGTTTTCTGAATCTCAAAATTATTAGCTAGATTTGTGGATGTGACTATGCAGGAGCACAAATGGCAAGCTCATTTGATGTTCATTCGCTAAAACACGTGATTCACTTTATTTGGTATTTTGTTAAGGCTTTGAAGAAAATGAGAGCAAAAGAATCCTTGTATTCGTCATCCAAAATTCAAAAGATTATCTGAAGGAAACGCTTGTTAGTGAGGACTGGGAATTGCAACTCCATATATATATATTATTAAAGTCTAAAGATTTTCTGGGAGTTTGACAGTTTGGGCCTTCATATTTTAGCTGTAAGAAACACAACCTTCTGGATGTCAATGTCTTTGACAGTGACTTTTAGCTTGTAACTTGTATAAAAATAATGAACAGGCCTCATGGAATTTGCAACCTTTACCTCTCTTTTCTAATGCTTTTAGTTTATTCTGGTTCTCATACAAGGAGTAGAATTCCTACTTTGTCCAGCAGTGCTTATTCTATACTATTGTTGAATGGTTCATTCTCTAGCAATGTATACATTTATCATCATTTGACAGTAACGCGTCTAGGTTTCTTTTGAGAGGGTTTATTTATTCTGAGATAGCCTTTAACCTTCCCATCATCTCTCCAGCTCCATTTAATCTTTTATTTATGTTATAAGTTATGTACTAAATTGATATTAATGTTTTCATAATCTGTCCAGAGAGCTGAAATTGTTGAGTGGGTCAATCAAGGGGGAGGAGTGGTGGTGAAAGATCTGAATGAAACAAATGTGCATTTCACTGTTGAGTGTCATGGTGTGTTGCGCTCCGAGAAAGATGTTGCTGCGACTACTTTTGTATCAAGTCACTGGATTAAGTCTTGTCTGGAGGTATATGGATGTGTGCCCCTCAAGCTCTTTTCTTGATCCCTTTCTTTTATTTTCCTAATGTTTTATAAGCTTCTGCAGTTTGGTATTTTTTCAAGTCCAGAAAAAGTATGACTTTGACGATCTGCAAAATAAATTAATATCTAAGAAGGCTTAAATGGGGCTGGAATTCAGATAGGTTTAAGGTCACGGATTTAGATTTGCCAAAAAGCATTCTGTTCAATTTGTTGAACCTCTTATGTTCCACTTAAATGTACTAATTATTAACCTTGGACAATAATTTACGTGCATGTATCTTTTGAATTCCTACAAGCCTATTTTCTATATTCCTTGAGAATGGAGCTTATTTGGATGCATTTGCGTGAAGCCCAATTCATGGCTATGTAGGGTAAATTGGTATATTCCTATAGTAATTCGAAAATCAATCTAACTAATGATCTAGTTATTTTAATCCTACACCATTCAATGTGTCCAACCCTATACTTTTTTTTTCCAAGTTCACTATATTATTCCTAAGTTAGGGGTTGGATATAGTAGATAGGAGGAGAGGTAGAGGTAGGTCGAAGAAATATTGTCGGGAGGTGATTAGACAAGACATGACACTACATGACACAACTTCAACTTACCGAGGGCATAACGTTAGATATGGGGGTTTGGAGGTCACGCATTAGGGTAAAAGATTAGTAGTAGTTGAGCAATGTCTTGCTTTTTGACAGGATTAGACTTGGTGATAGTTTGGAGCACTGTGTATGCCGTGGTATTAGCCTTATTCATATAGTTTCTTGCTTTTGTTATTTGTTACCATATGTTGTTTATTATGTTTAGGTGATCACACCATTTTACTAATGTTAGTGTTCCTTATTTGTATGCTCTACTGTTTTCCTATCGGTTGTCATGATTCATTCACTGTTATGTTATTTTTTTTTGTCATTACTACTTTGATTTGCTAAACTTGAGGAGGTAGGGGTAAGGTCTGCGTGCACTTTACCCTTCTTCCCAAGACTTCACTTTGTGAAATTTCATTGGGCATGTTGTTATTGTTGTTGTTGTAACTGCATAGGTGGCCACTCTATTACACAAACTAAGCACAAAATTGGATAAAATAATACAAGACCCATTTAATGTGAAGCAAAGAGAATTCAGTTAAATCTCTAATCCATGCTTGCTTTCATTAGATTCATATTATTACACAAATTATCTCATGAAATAGCACAATACCAACATGGTACATATGTATTACAAATCTAAGAGAAAAGGAAGATCTATCTTAGGGTTGAATCCTCTGAGTCATCAATCATCCTGCTCCTTGTGTCGTTCTTGGCTCAGGAAACTCCATTCCGAGCTCCTAAGTCGGCCTCCTTTTGTTCTTCCATAAACCCTAGTTAAATCAGAAGCAGCGACAAAATTTCAGAATTCATGCTCAGTTTGAGTTATGGGATTGCAGTAAGCTTATGAACAACTTCCACTACAAAATATATGGATATGCTCATCTAAAATTTCAAGTTGCTAACAGAGAAAATGTTCTCGAGTTTACACGAAATATATATGTTTTGCTTTACAAGTATTTTAATGCAATAATGATATATTAACTTATTGTCGAATTGGTTCAACTTCATTTTCATTTTGTTTATGTCTTTTTCAAAGTCTATTAGTCCTTTGGATACATACTCCCCTGATCTTGAGGGTGGATAGTGGAAGGGTTGATTGATTCTTTTCCGCATATTCATTTTATGTTATCTTGAGATGCTAAACTATTTCTGCTCAGTTCATTGTAAAAGGTGGCAGTCATTAATATACACATTGTAGTTTCTCCTCTTTTTTTTTACTCACTGAATTCTATCATTATACAAATTGAGGCTAATGAAAACTGAATATTGTTTCTATGAAGGATGGATGCTTGCTGGATGTTGGTAATCACATCCTCTATTCTCCACTTCCATGCCGAGTTCCTTTCCCTGAATTTAAGAGTTTTCGCTTATGTGTTTCACAATATGATGAGAAAGAAAGACAGTTGCTGAGAAATTTGTGTTTTACTATTGGAGCCAAATTTGTTGAGAAATTAACTAAAAGGGTCACACATTTGTTGTGTAAATTTACCAATGGCCCGAAATATGAGGCTGCATGTAAGTGGGGAATACAACGAGTCACTTGTGAGTGGATTTATGAGTGTATCAAGCAGGTTAGTGCAGTCCTTGCCTTCTAGATCTTTGTACTCCTTTCTTCTTTTCCATTATTTATAGCTTCATGATAGCTTCTTGTTATGGTGCTCTGGAGCAGAACAAAATTGTTTCTGCAGATCCATTTTATCCTAAAGAAGTTACTTCTGAAGATCGAGAAGCTGGGGCATGCACAGTGAGCCAGTTCCCCACACAAGCTTTTAGGATGATATCTGGTGATACTGCTTCCCAGCCTCAAACGCAGCCCCAAGAACTCATAAATGTGAGAACTGAAGCTTTTGCTGGTAGAAGTACTGCAAAGGAAGAAATGAAATATTCAAGTAGATGGAATAAGAAGGCTAGGCTCTTGGTGGTTGAAGAACCCAATTGTTCATTGTCCTGCTCACCAAAAGAAAGTAACGCATTCTGTGGAGCAAGTCTCCCAGAGAAGAACCTGACAGGAAGTACTAATGAAGGTTCTTCAGCAGTTCCTGATGTAGCTGCTGCTATAGAGGATTTATTGGAGCAAACAAGCAAGGTAATTTATGAGAGACGAAGTATCTTTAGTTTTTTTTGTCTTGGGGAAAGTCTAGCTCTTGATTTATGAATAATAATCTTTTCAATGGCTTCTGAGGTAGATCCATGATCAAAAGTCTCCATCGAGAAGCGAGTGTGATAAAGAAGTATCCTTTTACCAAGTGCTTTCTTCTTTCTTTCCTTCAACTTTACTCTTGACATATGCAAAGTTTGAGTCCTTTGACTCTCAAGCAGCTTTATACATCTGGTTGTGACAATCTTGCTGAAGGTCCTGGAGATCATCATGCTACGCTTGGATTGTCTAACCACTGGACAAACAGGTGACCAATTTTCAATGCTTTTAGTCAAGTTTGGTGTTGTCTCATATCTTTGTTCGTCACTTTCTCATCTTACTGCTGCCGCTGTTGGCAGTTGTCATCCATCACCTTTTTCTCTTCACCTGAGAATTTGACAAATTATGGGTAGAAATAAGTTCCACTTGGATAGTTGCATAGAAATGTCACATTCTTAATGTATTGTAAGTTGATAATTAATACCTCCCCTAAGTAATGCATTTTCATTCTCTTAATAGGGTTGGCTGTTTAGAAACAGTTACACTTCGAGACAGAAATACCTTGGTTAATAGAGCTATTTACCTACCAGGATTCCAATTACATTTATGTTGAGCATTAGCAGTATCCCAATTATTGATTTCTAAGCCATGGTTGCATACGTTGCCTTACATTGCAAAACATTATAAGTTCAATTTGAGAACCCCGTCAAGTGTATGTTGGTCTACATTAAACAACACTAAGTCCTATTTCGAGAACACTACACGAAGCCATCCCAAACAATCTGGTGTTGGGGTTTACAAACTATATTTTTTGCATCAAAAGAAAATGAAGTAAAAAGCCTGACCAGCAGGCAGCAACAATTAGTAGGGATTGCAATGGGGCAGGGCGGGTTGGCTTTGAACATGTGCAGGTGCGGGGAGGAGCAGGTTATTTATTTATTTATTTTAAAAAAAAAACTTGGATTGCAGGGCGGGTGTGGATTACTTTTTTAAAAGCTACTTAATCACCTTAAGGTCACAATTTGGGTTTAAAAGTATCTTAATTAAATTCTAACTAAGCTTCCATGACTTCCTTGAATCTCTTCCCAAAATTTTAATTTCATTATTAGCATTTTCTTTTCTTTGTTTTCAAATAATGGAATCAGAAGTAAATATACGTGGTGTATTATTGTCTTATATATGCTTACAGAATGATGCAGACAGTACTGTAAAATTAGGTTGGGTAATTTTTTTTTTGGTACAGATAATGTTTTTTTCTTTGGCCATAAAATATACAATATGCTTAGTTGAGTTAAATCGTGAATTGCCAATATACTCTTTCCTCTTTTCCTTTTCTTTTTGATACTCCCTGTGCTACTTTTCTGGGTGCGAAAGACTGCATGAATATAATTTTAAATTCTAATGATATTTGTTGGTTATTGAACCTTGATTAAAAAGAGATCACTTGTATAAAACTAACAGAATGAAAAAGAAAATACTTAAGCTAGATGGGACAGACGGGTGAATGCGGGTGAAAATATTATGCGGCACAGAGCAGAGCAGGATGAAATTTTTGCGGGGTAAGATAGAAACCGCCCTGCCCCTGCCTCTTTGCCATCTGTAACAATTAGCACCGGGCAATAAGAATTAGAACCATCAGTGTAGGAAGTTAAGTCTGTTGGTAAACAGTTAGATATTTTTCCGTACACGACATCCTATCCAACAGTTCATAGATTGCTGCCAAATCATTTCTAGTGCTCTGCCTTTGGTTTTGACTGTGCTGGTTTGGTGTAGATTTTCTTGTATGTGTGGCCATGTATCTGTTTTTGATTGAGAGGTCAGTGTTATTACTTTTTCCATCCAGGTTCGAGAAAGAGGATGAAGCTCACAGTCATTCAGGAGATGCAACTGCAAATGTGTACGATCACTTTAGTGAAACACAGACAGACTCTCAGGTTCGAGATTCTTTTAAAATCATATCAAACTCTTACAGATGCCCTTCTCATCTGAACTCATCGCAACTGAACTTTTATTCTGTTTTAGTCATTGGTTTCTATCAATCTGTGTGTGAGTTTCATGTATTGTTTACTCTTTTTCTTATTACATTATTGTTCTGATGTCTTCATATTTTACATAACGTCACAGTTGTTACTATGTATTCTTCATCGCAGGTTGTTGGATATGCAGAAGATTTGTCTGGAAGACAAATGATTATTGATAGAGTACGAACAAGGAGTTCTGGAATGACTTGAACTGGGATTTTAGTGTCTTTGCGGGGTGGATCACTTTCAAATCTTGTTAGTTGATTGTGTTTCTAAGCTCTTCTTGCCATGGAAGTAACAATAGAATCCAATTCAGGAAGGGGTGACTAGCGACTCAATGCTGAAGCAGTAATAGTCAATCTACTCTAAAGCCAAGAATCAATCACCAAAGCGAAAAAATCCCACATTTCTTACCCACACGAGGATGGCTCTTGACATCCCCGTCCTTAGAATGCTGCTTCACGCGCAAAATCTTCAGTATAGAAATGTAATTAGGTCAAGTAATGGTTTGGAACTTTTCCTTTTAAAATAGTTTTCTATTTGTAGTCATTGTAAACAGCCAACATGGGATGTATTGGTATCTCAAAGTTCATATATCGTTCACATGAAGAGCAAGCTATACCACGCCATGAAGCTTGCAATGTCCCTAAGATTCAATAGTTTGGTACTATCTTGGAGGTTGGATGGTTCTAGCCTTGATTCTTAGTAATAATCCATGTAGAGTTTTGGTTAAGAGGTATTATTTGCTATATTGATATTATGTTTTGTTTGAAATGATATATTTACTAATCATAGAGTCGATAGCAGATATAATAATAATCTAATTAGTATCATTCATCATATTATAAACAAAACCAAAGCAAATGACTCATTAACTGTGACTCTAAGCGTATCCTTCAATCCAAAAGTTGGTGCTTTTGATTTTGTCCAAGACACAAATGTATAACGTATTCTTTTCGATTGTCCCCACTTGCAATAAAAAATCTAGGTGCGCCTTGCTTGAATACTAGTGATAAGGACAAGGCACATGAAGAAGAAAGGAATTATCACTAAAGAGTGTCAATAATGAGATTATCCACTATTAACTGGAGATCTTAAGAAGAAATTTTGGTGGAGAATATTTTTCTGACTCATTTAATAGACTATACACCACACAAATTTGTATTAATGAAGTATCTTTCACATATCAAAGGATTATATTCGTTTTTTTCAATAAAAAGTAAAAAGGGGGCTGGGGGACAGGACTTGTGCACTTTCATTTGGTGAGCTAGGAGCGTTAACCTATTATACTTTTGACACGAAACATAAATTTACATACAAAAATTGTATAATAAATAGTAAATATGAAGTTGTAAAATTAAAATCTCAAATGGGACTCTGGTCTTTGTAGTCAAGTTTAGAAACAAAGCAATGAAGTTATAGTGCATGGATGAAATGAAGAGTATGCTGAATCTTGACGAATCCTCCATGATACACTAACTGCAATAAAACTTCAAGTAAGGAGTTAATTGGTATTTCACCATCTAGCTGACTAAATCTTTGTTATTGTTAATAAATATACTAGTTTATTAAGCTAAGGTAGCTTTGGAGCGTACCATGTAGTGAGTAATTAATTAATTTTATATCTTCACATTTAATTAATTAACCATAATAGGTTCATAATTTGATGTAGAAATATAATTTCTTCATCCAAAATCAAGCCGTTAATAGTTTACCTTAATCTCTAGGGCAAAAGGGTAGATTAGTCCATCCTACCAAACAATTGAGGTGGCTTGTCATCATTGGTCAACACATGACATATATTTTACAAAAAATAAATATAACCCAAAAAATGTTTGGTCCAAAAAGTTGACAACAGCCTGTTTTGTGGGTCTACACCTTTATACAAACTTGTTTTCATCTTCTAATTTTGTTTTAGTCCAAGTAGCCGTTGTACCTTAATAACTACTCATTTATTTTTTGTTATAATATAATAATATTCAATCTTTATTTAACATAGTCAAGATTGAGTCATTCATATTTATTTTATTTACGTAGACTTGACATATCTCTTAAAAAGTAATAAATAAAATTATAATTTTTCTATGCTTACGAGTCATCTGAGTATTGAGAAATACATAACCCCTCTGTGCAATAATAGTTGTTTGCTATTAAAACAGTAAGGATAGGGTAATTTTATCAAATTATATTTATTAAATATAAGTTATCTAAATATTGCAAAATGAATACAATTTAATAACAAGAGTAAAATAGACAAATAATAATAAATTATTCATTCATTTTTTAAACTGGATAAGTATTGTTGGACATCCCAAAATAGTATAGTGCACAACTAAAAAATGGATGGAGGAATACTTGATAATAAAGATAAAATAGGTATAAAATGGTAAATTGTTTATTGATTTTTCAGACTGAACAACTAAAAATGAACATATATTTTAGTATGGCAGACAAGTAAAAGTACTGGACAGAGGGAGTAATAAATTCATATTTTGGAAAACACATTGAAAAATGATTATAGATAATAATAAGAGTAAATAAGAAATGAAGTGATGAAATTATTTCATGATTTGTCAAAGTGGGCAAGTAAGAGCGAGCATCAATTTATAGTAAAATAGATAAATATTACATCTACGAAAGAAATACTAGTATAATACATATTCTATTCGTTTCAAAATGAGTGATATTTTAGCCTTTTCATTCTATTCTAAAATAAGTGATGGTTTACCTCATCAATAAAACATTAATAATATTGTATGGTATACACTTTTTTGATTATTGTATTATATTCATAGCATGGTCTTTCTTGCAAGCAATCCGTGCTCCTTTTCCTCCCAACGCTCCTAAACTACACTTCCCCCATAATTCCAATTTGCACTTCACACACACACACACATATGCTACTATCAAAGCATGACATGTGTCATAACTCAATATACTTGCAGCTTGTTTGGATGGTGGTTTGCCATGGTTTCATAATGTATGGTGTCGTATAGTATGATATGGTATTATATAGTACTGTACTGTCCAATGTTTGGATAGACTGTATGAGTTGCTACTGTTTAATGCTAATTTGTTGTTTGATTTGACTGTATGGTACTGTATCGTAACTTGAAAATTTACAAAAATGTCCTTAATTATTATAA